>JAGDQP010017524.1:0-38337 GCA_022664845.1 Lepisma saccharinum | reverse complement strand
TCCGTTCCAACATTTTTTGCATCCGTTTCACTTTGATCTGTTGCATACTTTGGTCTTCGTACTTTGAATATAATCCTTGTATGCAATGGCGCATTCTCGGGATAGGCAGGGTAGACAACGTCTACCCATTCTTTTTGTAAATAAATTTAATTACTTTTGTATTCGCAGCTAATGAGCTTTGATTTGATTTTGACTTTCATTAACAAAATATAAGCTACTTATTGCCCTATATAAAGCATAGGACTTTGACCTATGTTAAAAAAAATGAATATAAAACATATCATATTCTACAATATTCAAAAGTACTGTAAACGCTTCTATTAGCTCCAAAATGGCTGCTTGCTTTCATTCTATAGCTACCTAAAGTAGGAGCAGACGACAGAGGTGACTGAGAGATTCGAGCAGGGAGACTGTCCTCTATATGTCTTGCTTCAGTAGTCTTCAATTCCCAAAATCACCTTACTTGCAATTTATAGGTGGAAAACAGATTTATTCTTGCTGAGTGACTCTTGTATTTTTTGTAGATAATTTGGAAATCTTGTTACTAAATGTAAGATAATTTATATCTTTGAATGTTTTCAAATTTTTAACATTAATGTAAAGAAGGTATTGTCTCCTGTGCAATACGCACGCGCCGTGAACGGCGCATGGGGAATGTAGAGGTAGAGCTCCACATATTCTTGACTTACGGAACTAAGTGATTTGGGGTGGTTAGTCCTACGCTTGACCGCCTTTATCTTCCCAGGTGTACAGGAATATCAAGGACAATCTGGTACTCAATTTGATAGGAGGCTGAGTGCACCTCAGAGCGCTAGGCATGGGAATGCTGTGAGAAAAGTCTCTAGCGTTCTGGCCGGGATTTGAAACCGGACCGCCCGATTCGTAATCAGACGCACTACCGCATGAACCATGGCGACCCCTTTTTAATATTAATGTAACTAATAAAAAGTATAACTTTCCTGTTGTTGATGTAGGAAGTTTGCCATCCCCCATCCCCTAGCGTAGCTACCAAAGCACAAGCGTTCTCCTCTGGTAAAATAGGCTCTCAGGCTTTTTTGAGTTCGCTTAAACCACTTCAAGACACTAAATTATATTCCCATGAGGGATAGAAAATTAAATTTTAGACTCCGTTGTACTGCCAATTAAGGTAGGTTTGCGTAACTTCCCGAAATGTTTTTCGTTGAAATCAGGAAGTAAAATAACAACCGAGCCACTTTTATGCAATGCGAGATTACTAAAATTAAACTGTTGCGCTAAAGTGTTTTGAACTGGCTGCCGCTACGAAATGAACATCAATATCTACAGTACTTAACATTATATTCACGTCCCCTCGCCAGCGCTTGCGAAGTCAGCGATGTAATTATTTAACTACAAGGAGTGGGTGCATGCTTTGCTAATCTATCTACCAGAAGTTAATAGATGTAATCAAGTTGTTCAGTTCGGAGAAACATATATGCCAATATTGTTTTCCAATACTATGCTATATTTTGAGGAAAAAATATAATTACTACGTTACTTTAGTTTTGATTTACCTAAAGTTCTTTTTTTTTTAATTGTCTACCCACTTGTTTATGCCACACTTCGCCACTGCTTGTATATGGGAGTTTTTAAGAGTGTGTGTGTGAATTTTAGAAATGTTCTTCTGGCAACACTGTTTCCGAAAAAAAAATATTTTTCTACCTTAAAATGAGCGTTCTAGATTTTGCTATGCAGTATATATATATTGAGATGCATATGTAGGTGTGTTTTAAACCAAAAGCGTTGCAGTAGGTGTATATGTTTGTGTAGTATATGTCAAGCGGTCTCCTAAAGGTATCGTGTTACTGCTCGAGCGCAGGCAAACCAGAGCAGCAGAGAGAGAGAGAGAGAGAAAGCGAGTGAAAGTCACACACACACACACACCGTGAGAGCGAGAAAGAGAAAGGTTTAGGAAGAGAAACGGATAGAGAGAGTCGATGTAAGGAAGGAAGCAACCCTTTTGTCTTCTGAGCCAACAAGAGAGAGAATCTGACGACGGACGATCCGTTACTACGATAGTTGTGGAAGCACCGACTGACTGAAACTACTGGAGGTTGTAGATAACGGCACTGGACAAACAGTGTTGACGCAAAAGAGATTGATATGGTTACGTGGGACAACGACAATGAATGGGTAGGGTGGGCTGGGGAAAGATGGAACGAAGAAACGAATAAAAAAAAGACGAAATTGCAGCATTTGTGGGGAAGGTGTTGGTGTTTGTGGTGCAATTGAGCAGATTTTCCTTCTTTGGAGGTGGGTCTTCCTTCACTGTCGTTTTCTCCTTCTCCACTTTACCGAATCTAGGAAAATAGAACTGACTTTTGGTGGAAGGTTAAAGTGAAGTTTCTCGGTTTAATTACGTCTTTCACGGAAACCCTCCGCGAGTTCCTTGTCGTCATCTCGGGGTCTGTTCCCTTCATTTACTTTTGAGAATCTCGGTCCGTCGCGCGCGCGGTGTTGTGCAGCCCAGACCATCAGAGAGAAAAGCAAGTGAGAAAACGTCGTCGCCAACGACGGAAAATCGGTTTCGTTCTTCTCCATTCTTTTCTCATTTACGTTTCTGTTTTCTTCTTTTCAGGCCTTCATTGGTCTGTTTGTTCATTAGGTGATTCTCTCGCTTCGAAAGATATCAACGAAAGATTTTTCTTCTTCTTCTTCTTAAGGAGATGAAGAAGTAAACGAAGATTGTGCTGGTGCTCACTAGGTGCCGCCACTTTCTATCTTTTACGCTCCTGTTTCTCTTCTGCAAGTTTTGTTGCTACTTTTCCTCGATGGATGGATAGACCTTCCTTCAGTCCTTTTAAATGTCACACTATCGCGTTCTTGTTTCAGTTTCTGGGCAAGTTTTTCCAGATTGCGTTTTGGTGCTAGTATTACTAAAACAGGGACAGACAGACTGACTATACCATACCGAAAAGTTCAGCGTGTTAAAAAGACAGTGTAACGTTTGTTGTTTGTTTGTCTGAGTCAGTTTCTCTCTTTGTGTGTGCGGATTTAGTAGTGGGTGGCAGTTACGGAACAGGAAAACAAAGATTTTGGAGACTACTTACCTAGCACAAAACTTTTCCTGAAGAAAGAGGAAAACTTTTGCAAGAGTTTAGCCGTGCGCATGCGTGGTGGATGAGTGTTAAGCCAGAGGAAACTTCCATGTTTAATTCTGTAAAACTGAAGTGTATGTTGTTCGAAAATCTCTGTTGTACACAGAGAAAATACTTTTTGGTGTGGTGTATCTGCAATGAGACTGCACTATGATTATTAACGAGTGTTGTACGTGAGTGTCGAACTCATGTACTTTCAAATAAATCGTGGTGGGCGTTTAGAAGATCTGATCACGACTTGTTTCTTTTCTTTTCAAGTGGAGACATCTTAAGAACAAATCCTAATTGTCTTACGCGCTAAAAGTTCTCTACATGTCCACTCAGATGCTGGATACTTTGTGTCGAACCCAAAAGTGATTGATTCTACAACTGTTTTAAAGTATTAATGCGCTACAATCATTTCGCGAAGTCTTAAGGAATCAAGAGAAAGTGTTTTTTGTGTGACAATGTTCCTCATGAATGTTCTGGTAAAACGAGTGACTTGTTTTGTGGTTGAGTGGTTATTGGTTCGGAAACCGGAAAGGGTGACACCGCCCTCTTTCAATATTCTCGGTAACAACAACAACGACGTCACTTCTTTGCGAATAGTCCATCACCACGCCCCTTTTCATTCAAAGAGGAGTGGGAATGTGGATCTGATGTAAAAGGAGAGGTTATTTGACCAGAGGAGGGGTTATCAAATACCCCCCTCCTTGTGGTTGTTTTTGTTTTCCTCATTTTGTCCCCATTTTTTTTGGAACATCGTTTTTTTTAATCCATTCCTTCTCTCCTCGCCTCTGATTTCGTCGACTTCTGTTGGTTGAGTTTCGATGTCAGTTGCCTGGCATTTGTTCCGGCGCCACCGAGCCGAGTTGTTGGTTACTTAAAGATCGCCGTCTCTCTCTCCTTGTCCGTAAGAAAAAAAACTGGAAGCAAATACACACACACATACACACAAAGAAAAGAAAGACTTCATTTGCTGGGACGCAACATTGACAATGATGGTAATGTTTTTTCTTTGTCCAGCGTGACTCTGTGTGTGTGTGAGAATGTGTGTGTGTATATCTCCGTGTTTTGTGGTTTTTAAGAGGATGTGAGATCGTATACCGACCAAGTCACTCACTCACTCACACAGTCACCGTCTAGCCTTCGTTCACGATGGCAATGGTAATGTCCACTCGGTCCAAAGTGGGAACCGCTGTTTGTGTCGCAGGTGTCGTTGTCGCGCTTCTGCTCATCGTCGGCAGCGCCCTCGGTTGGTTCGATGTTGAAGAGCCTATCCACGTGACGCCGACGCCTACGCAATCCAGGAACGATGTACACGCCGTTGGAGCATTCCAGGTAAATGACCACTTCTTCTTCTTCCACTCTTCTCTTTTTTTTTTACTCTCTCTATTGCGTTCTTTTATCATCCCCTCTTCTCTTTGCTATTTGACCTAGTAAAGTACAAAGCCTTGAAACCCGATAACTTTTCAATGTATGACAAAGTTGTCTTTTATTAGTTTTGAAGAATACGTCCTTCAACCTGAAAGAAGAATGGGTCTTCTGAAAATAAAAAGAACAATTCTTGCGAGATACTCTTTTTCTCTTTTGGAAACGGGTTGTTTACACAAGAAGATGATATTTTTTTTATGGAAACCTCATTGGTTGAAGTTACACTGTGCTTCTTTCATAGCTCCTCCTCCTCCTCCCTCCAAATATTATTGCTCTCTTGAGAAGCCAGCTGAATACATGATATTCATATATTTGTTATCATTTATTTATTCAATATATGTAGGTCAATAGCCCTAATCATGTTCTCCCAAAAGCAGTTTCAATGATCTAATAAAACAGTGTATTAACATACATGCACTGATCTGGTGCTGAAAATATTCTTTGGAGCTGTCACTTAATTTTCTTCTCTTTCTTTATTTCGAGAGGAGGGGGCAAGAATGTAATGTGTAGTACTATATATAAGTCATTTATACGCACTTGGTAGAAGATGATATTCTGCATCTGCGTATCCAAATTTAGATATTAAATTGTCATTTGATAGGCGTTTAAAAATTTTAATAATTACTTTTGTACTGGGGTGCGAATTTAAGGACATTTACATATTATAACAAAATGCTTGTTGTTCACACACTTTTGTGTTTAACTGAAAATTTGCAGCTTAATATGGGTGGATTTATGGGGGACACGGGATGCATCACCGCCCCCCCTCCCCAGTCATTTCAGAATGGCTTTAAATGAACTCAGGAATAGCTTCCACCCTTAAAGTAATTGCCCTCCCAGGGTCTCTCTCCGAAATCCGCCTATGTTAATTATAGACAGATTAGCGGGTGTTTTATAACGAAAACACATTAATTATACCTGTGTTTCTAAAAAAATTATGAATTGTTTTCTTTAGAAAAACTAGGACAACTTATATTTTCTGCTTTCTAGGTCCCTTGATAGCGAGGCTATAGCTAAAAGAAATCTCACTCATTCTGTCCGTCTGTCCTGTCCAGAAATTAAATCTCAGGAACTACAAGGTGTAGAGAGATACTTGAGGAGTCATTCGATAGGTCTTGGCTAAACTAGCTCAGGACCCCTGGAACCGTCCTCATTGGTGCGGTAGTTCAGTGTTTCCAGCCCATTTTCTAAAAATGCCTGAAAAATTAATTGTTCAAATTGCTTGCATTTAGTTAGACCTGGCCGCGCCAAACTTGACATCAACATTATTCGACACAATACAAAAGCACTAAAAGGACCTACATTGCCAATAAACCTTCCTACCAGTGTTACCAGCCTATTTGAAATAAATTTATCTTTCTTTTTTAAAAAGCTTCCATTACTAATAGCAGCACCAAACTTGGCATAAATATTAGTTGACACAAAACAGGAATATACTGCTGATGTTCCCACTCCACTGAAACCCCGTTGTTAGTGTTACCAGCCCATACCAAAATATTAATATATCTTGTGAACCATCAGGTGTAGTAGAGAGATGCTTGAGATTAGCTAGACCAGCTTAGTCAAAGTGCAGGTACATGGACAAAGATAGGCATCAGGGGGGCAGGGAGGCTTGTCCCCCCCGACTACTTACATCAAAATTTATTAATAGTACAAAATTATTGTTTCTCTAAGGGTAAATGTTAAATAAAATCGCGAGCAATTGTGTCTATAGGCAAAGGTAAGTTTCATGAGGATGGGAAAGCCAGGGAGCTAGCCGCCTACTACTTACATGAAATTTTACTAACAGTTGAATACAAGCGTTTCTATAAGGGAAAAAGTGAAATATATAAATAATAGCTAACCATTGAGATTCTCCAGGAAACCCGTTGTCAGTGTAGCAAACCCATGCCAAAAACTATATTTCATGAACCAAATGCTATCAAGGGACCGGAGCCCTTGCGATTGTTGGTAGATTCACATCTCTAACTTGTTTAAAAGAATGTTAGTAAGTATAGGACAGCCCCGTTATAACTAAACAATCAAAAGGTTTTCTTTTTCGTTGACTGAAAAGACCAACTTGCAATAAGTTGCTATTTTCGTCGCTAGAGAACGCAGAATGTTAGAGAACAAGAAAGTCATCTAGTGTTAGTTTTGAGAACTCGCTGTACATTTGCAAACAAACAAATTGTCTTTCAACTTCTTTGCGGTAAGTTTACATTGGAGAATAATTTTGACGAAACTAATTTTGGCTGTGTAATTGTATAAATAACACTAGTCGACAAAAATAAACTTTTTCTCTGGCACACGGGAGAAAATACCTGATTCTAATAGAACTTTTTACGTAGAATTCAAATATGTAATCAGTTTTTCTCCATCACCCACCACTTTCCCGTGACACCCACGTGACCTTGAAAAATGGGTTATTTTCAGAAATTTGTTATTTACGTGCAGATAATCACATGTAACTTCCACGGTAATTACAATATAAGCACGGGTTATACCTCATTGGATTCGCAATGAAACACACTTTACAATGATGTATACACCGTGTCGCCATTTTTATATGAGGGAATTTCTAGAGGGATTTTATGGGAAATTCCCACCAAAAAGTAGTTTATAAGAATGTTTTTGTCTCATGTAGTCACTATTCATATAGTGACACAGAAACTGGAATTACACCAAAACAAAGATTTATGTTTACTCAATATATCATGTTAATTTCATGTGAATCGCGTTATTCTATCTAGAGATATAAATAGTTGTTTCTATTGTTAAACTAAACTAAACAAAGCTTGCCACATATGTACTTTACCAAAGAAGTGTTAAGGGTTGACAAATGAACGCTTACCTTAACTAAAATGTTTTAGTTGTCGACTTTCTTCTATGTTTAGCTTCTGGAACATCTCTCTTCAGCGTCCAACAGTAATCTGCTAGCATTTGTGAACTCCACTCTCCCTGGTACCTCTTCTCCATGGCGGAAATGTCCTGATGGAAACGTTCCCCACTTTTATCACTAACGGCACCGAGATTTTCAGGAAAGTAATCCAGGTGGGAGCCTAGGAAATGGACTTTAAGGGACATGTTGCAACCCATTTCTTTGAATGATTGCAGGAAATCACTCACAATTTCACGGTAGTTTGGGACTTTATGGTTTCCTAAAAAATTCTCTGTTAAACTTTTGAACGAACACCAAGCTGCTTTTTCAACCGGAGTTAAGAGATCCTCAATTTTTTTGTCACGAATCAAACATCTCATTTGGGGGCCTACAAAAATCCCTTCCTTCATTTTAGCGTCACGAACCCGAGGAAATTTTTCTTTCAGATAACAAAATCCTGCAGTACGTTTGTCCATCGCCTTAACAAAATTTTTGAAAAGCCCCAACTTTATAAGAAGTGGAGGTAGAATTATCTTACCAGGGCTCACCAGTGGGGGATAAACAACATTCTTCTGTCCAGGAGTTAATACACGCTTTGGCCATTCCTTTTTATTGTAATGTTCCGCTTTGTTCCTGCTGTCCCATTCGCACAGGAAACAACAATATTTCGTACAACCAAGATGCAAACCCATTAACAAAGAAATGACTTAAATCACAGCAAACGGTCCACTTGTATTTCTCATACTGAATTCTTTCTAACAATATTTTGATGTTTTCATAGGTTTCCTTCATGTTAGTTGCATAAGCCAAAGGCACTGAAGGAAATTCGTTGCCATTGTGCAAAAGGACTGTCTTCAAACTAGTTTTTGAAGAGTCAATAAACAATCTCCACTCTGTACTTTCATGTCTGAGTGTATTCATGACACCAGAGGCGGCGTTTGGGGGGGGGGGGGGGGCAACGGGGGCAACCGCCCCAGGTCCCGCGCTGGGGGAGGCCCCGCGTTCCGAGTTGATATTTTTCTTACTCAATGATATAAAAGTTGATTTGTAAAAAAAAAAAAGGTTTACAAATAACTAGTTTGTATAGTTTCCATGCGAAATGTAATGTGAAATGGAAATGAATAAAGAAGCACTTGTAATTAGCAATGCAGTTTTTAAAATATATTGTACTTTCTTTAATAAATTATGTCGGATTTTTTTTTCATAAGAAACCGTTGTTCATTAAAGAAGATAATATTTAGTAATAAATTTAGGGTTAGGAATGAAAGGAAGAAGTGAGAGGAAGCATTTAGGGGGAAGTTGCTTACTGCTTTATCGGCTTTAGATCTAACATTTCGGCGCTCAGCGATTTTTACTTGTACTTTGGCCCCGCGGGATCATTATTGCCCTAGGCCCCGCGCTCACCTAACGCCGCCTCTGCATGACCGCACAAACATTATTACAATAAACTAAATCATTTTCTTTAGAATAGAAGTTCTGAAACTCTGCATGACGGTTTCGAAAAACACAGACTTTAGTGTCACGATGGAGCAGCCTTTAAGTCTAGAAGCAAGAAGTTCTGCCTGTATTTTGGAGAGTTTTAAATCCCGAACAAGGTCATTTAGTTCACCCTGAGTTATCAGATGGGGCTCGAATGTAGATGTGCTTCCTACATATGTAGGATCATCTTCCTCTTCATGTTGTACTTCAGCAGTTGCCTCAAGTACGTAACCTTCATCTACAGTAAGATGAGCTGGAGGTTGTGGTACTGGTAATTCTGCATTGTGTGGAACTGGCCTAATTGCTTATGGCAAATTACGGTCTGCACTGTGTGCTCAGATTTACTGGTTATTAATTTTATCTGTGTCATACAAAACTAGCAGTGCGAAAAATGATCTTTTCGTTCCCTCCAGATCATGGGTACGCCGAAGTTCATGTTCCGTTGACCATTTGCCCACCCAGTCAGACGTTTCACGCAAGTACAACAAATATAGTGAGAAGCCCAGTCCTTATCTTGGCCTCCTACGCTGCAACCAAAATATAACTGATAACACTTTCTCACAAATGGAGTGAAACATCGACGTTTCCATTTAAATGTCAGCTCCCCACATACATAACGGAAATTGTCCGGGTGATTTACACACTTCCTCGGCATCTTGTATCCTATACGGTATCACACACGAACCTACACTTCATAATTCACAAAGCAGCGCAGAACGCAATCTCAGTGCATCACCACGCGATACTAACTGTCTTGTCTTGAAAGTGATAATGGAATTCAGCTAATTATTTTTTCGTTGTTCTTTCCAGACTTTTTAATTCATTGTTGGCAGGTCAAAATCGTAAAAATTACCTAATTTTCCACAGAAAGCAATCGTGCATTGTGTGTGCTTGTGTATATTTGTGCTTGTACCTGTGTGTCAATGTATGTGCCGACAACAATACGTTAACGTTAGGTTTCTATCTATGCTGAACGCCTTGCATTTAAACCTGTAAATAGAAACAACTATTTATATCTCTAGATAGAATAACGCGGTTCACATGAAATTAACATGATCCATTGAGTAGACATAAATCTATATTTTGCTGCAATTCCAGTTTCTCTATCGCTACATGAATAGTGACATGAGACAAAAACATTCTTATAAACTACTTTTTGGTGGGAATTTCCCATAAAATCCCTCTAGAATTTCCCTCATATAAAAATGGCGACACGGTGTATACATCATAGCAAAGTGTGTCTAATTGCGAATCCAATGAGGTATAACCCGTGCTTATATTGTAATTACCGTGGAAGTTATATGTGATTATCTGCACGTAAATAACAAATTTCTGAAAATAACCCATTTTTCAAGGTCACGGTTAAATGGTGGGTGATGGAGAAAAACTGATTACATATTTGAATTCTACGTGAAAAGTTCTATTAGAATCAGGTATTCTAATTTCTGTGCCAAAATCTTGTTGAGTAGTGATAATTGAATCTCAATAATAGTTAAAATGTGAATCTTCGAGAAACGTCTAAGGATTCTGCGTTTGAATATTGGTGAGCAAGACGTGTGTGTCTGGAGAAGAAACTATTAAGAAATTGTAGACAAGCCACAGGCCGAGACGGTGAGAGTAGTGTGACACCGTGGGGACAGAACAGTACCCTGTGGAATCCCAGTACACTCTTTGTAACAAAGGAAGTATACTTTGAAGTGTGAAGATAAAATTTTTGTAACATTAAGTATTCAAAAATATAGACATAAAAACATTTTATTGTGTACCTCTAAAGTTTTTTAAAAAAATTATTCAGTTAGTTGCCCTTAATCCATTGTGTGATATTAAATTGAAGATCCTACCAATTGACGCCGGAGGTATCTTGGGTTCAAATCCATGCTTACATTAGTCATATTGATTGAATGTTTCCCTAATTTCACCTTAGTCTTACTGGATGAATGTTGAAATCGAACTTTGAGTTAAGGTTATAATTTCCCTTTTCTCCTCCCATAAACAGAAAGATGATTGATAATAAATAAATCCAAATTCAAATTGAGAGCTATGAAAAAGAGAGTTGGCTTAAAAGTCTGTAAAATTTACAATAAAATTATTAAAAGTTCACATAAAATAATTAAATAAAGTTCATAGCTGATCATAAAAGTTTAAATTTTATTTTTAAAATTGTGTAGTTCGCTATAAAATATTTAAAGTTTGATATAAAAGAAACTAAGTTTATTAAAAAAAATTCGAGTAGCAATAAAACGATTAAGAATATATCGTCCTAGTGTAGGTAAATGTTTAAGTATATCCAATGACTCCTGCAATAAGCTTTACTTTAAAGGCTCAAGAGAAGTAAAAGTGTTGTGGCAACGATTGATTTTCTAGTATTGTAATTTTAACCACTTGAAACAACTTCACTGTACACAATAGAACCGGAACTGCTGAATACTGAATGCTGAAACTGTTAACAGATTCAAGAGGAGTAAATATCTTCCGTTGACCTTTAGAGCATGATGTATATTTAAGCTGCTACAGCCATCTTGCGAGAGCTGATGCATGCATAAGAGTTACAGAAAAGTATTCACTTATGATTATTAACGCCTTGCAAAATAAACAATCATGACAACACGAACTGTATTACTTTTTATCTTCCCTTTGCTTAGATGAGCTCTACACCTTTAAGCGTAGATTTAATTAGAGCTAAATAAACAATAGTTTTTTTTTCATTTGCGTATAAAACATAGTCTTGTACTGTGCTTTAACCGCAAAAGTTCGTGTAACTTTTGTTCAATAGCGATGACCTCTAAATGTCACAGATCAGACTACTGATCGTTATGCAATCAGCAACACGTCATGTGGGTTGCGTTTCGTGAAAATTAAGGCGTCACACCTACTGCTAACATGAAGAGGAATTAGAACTACCTGTGTGTTATTTTGCAGAATTTATTTACGTTAATGAAATATTCGTAATACTTCAGAACAGAAATGTTTTTAATGTACTTTTTACTATTGTGTAAAGTGCTTTTTCGTGTTATTTTTATGGTATTTTTGTTGAGCATGGAATGATCCAAGTCAACAGTCCAGATATGTCGACTCCACAAGCCAAGGGAGACAAGTGAGATTGACGAATTAAAAAAAATAATTGTTTGAGGTGATCTTTTATACATAACCCGAAATATATGTGACACAAAACTGTCATATTTTCTACGTGGTCCAATGTTCTTTATAATGACAGTTTTGTGTCGCATGTATTTCGAGACATATATAATTCAGAATGCCTAATGAACATTAATAGAGTATCGTTTTGGAAAGAAACTAGTTTGCGTCCGAAACTTTCTGTCTACAATCTTAAATTTGAATTTGATAGAGTATTCAGATCCTGTATTTGAAGCCAGTACCCCAATTTATTACCCCTTCTACGGGTAATTGGGTTGTCAAAGATTTGTAGCTGTAGACCTCAAGAGACCCAACTGATGTGAAATATACATCAACATCCCGAAGAATTAAAAGAGCATTTAGGCATGAATCTTACTTCAAGCGTAAAGATGAATTTACTCTCGAAAAATAGACTATACAAGGTGCGACAAAATTCTACCAACAAGCGTCCCAGGTGAATTAGGTCCCGGGTTCGAATCCCGGCTGGGCCAAGGATGTTTGTGGAGTTTAGAAACTTCTCAACAGCTAATTGACTCGAGACGGGCCAGTCATTAGTTATTAAAATGGGCCCCAAAAAAATACTAAGTTTTATCTGACACAAAGACAAGAAAAAAGAAAGTTAGTTATCTTTATTATTTAGCGTATTCTGCTTCGTTTTTGAGATACAGGGTTTCCAACTAGGACCTCCTCAAATCGATTTCTTACAATGGTAAATAAAAAGGAATATTTCTAGATGAAAGATAAACGATGTATGAAAGTAGGTTTCTGGAAGGTACTTTATATCAATACGGTACATATGGGAAAATAACATGTACAGTGTTGCCAATCTAATTAAGGTCCACTTAGATAGAAGCGTTAGCTTTTTTAGCACTCGAGCAACAGAACTTTCTTACAATATGTTGTTTCTGAAAATATATAATTTCAGCCGAATGCCATAATGTCTTCTTATTAGGGTGATATTCTATGGATTTTTAAGCCTTACTAATGTTTTACACTGTAAAAAATAATTAACCTATTTTACACACTTTTTACGTATATTTTTCTGAAATATTCTGTGTTTTGTGCTTAATAATATAAATAATGTGTACAAGAAGTGTGGAAGGGTTTATTATGTTTTTCTGAAGGTGAGTTTCGTATATATTCTGCGCACTTTTTCTTTTAGGACAGTCCCTTAAACACTTTTTTGTCCTTATAAACTCTGGTTCACTCCTTATTGTGTCGAACGCCTCGCTATATATATAAAAGGAGAAAGACAGCGTAACTGTTCAAAGCACATAGACGACCTGATCTCTGATCTTACAAGTTTCTGTTATTCATTTTAAACTGCCAAAATCGCTTATTATTGCACTCTCTACTCTGTGACAAACTAGAAAAATTAGCCACAGCAATTCAGTTGCTTCAAGAGGAAGGCTATCGTCCAGGCAATCTGGGTTTTATCCCCACTACTACCAATGTTTTTCCTTTTTTTTTCTACGCTTTCAAAAAATATTTACTGAAACCCGCTAACTTTTCTGAAAATATGTACAAAGTATCTTTAAATACTAACCAGAGGTGATAAAAATTATCAAAAATTTACTCATTTATATAAAATGTAACATAAATTCTCATTTCCCAAGTGTAATATGCAAGCATTCGCTACTGCCATAACTTAAAGTAAATACAAGCAAAAACTTCTGCAGAACCGATTAAGTAAAATAAAGAATAAAAAGTGTCAGAAAGCAACAAAAGCACGTACAATGAAGCTTTCTTTACAAGCAAGAAAACATTATTGAATCTATCATTGTTAAAAGCGAATATGTACTATTTAAAACGCATAGCACATATCACCTTTTAACAATGACCCGTTCAATGATTTTTCTCGTTACTTTTTATTCAAAAAGTTTCGGTTACAATTCCCTGTGATAGAGATCTCAACAGATCGGGTTCAGATTCAAGCCCATACTACTCTAAACTGAAAAGATTCGACCCTTCCGACCCATTTGAGAAGTTACCCTGTTAGGACATACTGAACGTATTTGTGGGCACTCCACGTTAACTGTAGGTCCCGTCCTCAAGTCGTCATTATCATCTTATGGGGGGCAATAACAATCATCCGGTGACCTAGGCAAAGGACATGGCCGCTATCTTCTTCTATGTTCCCGAAAGAGTGCTAACGAGATGCATTATCCGTCATTCCGCGAATGTGAGTTAACTAAAAAAATAAACCTCGAAATGTTAGCAATTAAATTAGGACATAGCCTGTAAGTTATTTATCAGTGCTTGAACATACATTAGACTGACTACACTAGTTTAAAATCAACAATAATTTACAGGTTGTACGATATATTAGAACTATAGTCGTTTGGGGTAATTCCGACACCCTAAGTATTTTTCATCTTACAAAACATATGAAGCATTGAGATGAGATTTCTGCACACCGTCATTAAGCCTGTTGACTCTTCTTTCATTTAATAAATGTTTCACTCTGCACATACGAATACTCTGGCAAGTCCGAGTATTAAAATGGAATAGTGTGAACTGTCGGGATTACCTCACTACATGGGGAATTCCGACACTTTATTAGAGCACTTGCGACACAAAATGAAAAACACATAAACGTTTTGCAATTTTCACTATCCACATAGTAACAGTTTAGGACGAATTGATATTGCATGTGGAAATCTTAGCTGACAAATTATCTTAAAATTAAATTATTTTAAAGAGAATAAAATGCAAAATAAATTTCATCCCATCGCCAGGTCTCCTCGTTACATCCCAGAACAGAAGTTAAAGGGTGGAACAACTCGATTACGGTCAATTCGAATTACGCAATGTAATGTTGATGGTTCCTGTAGGGTTTCATAATGAACACCTGAAGGCAAGGGAACCGATTTCTCTGTAACTTTGGGGGGGCCCATTCAGATATATTTTTGTTGCCAGATGAGGGGTTAAGAAGGCACATATGATACAAATCCAATTCAGATTTTGACAGATATTATATAATCATAAAAAGCACATATAATATACATATAGTCATTATGAAAGCTTCCCCAGGCCCAGCTATTACAGAATTTAACAATGTTTGTATAACGTTAAAAATATTCCCTAAAGCATATTATGTTCTAACTAATAAGAACAAAGTTTCTGCTGTTATTAGAAAATAAACTTAGGAAATAACAGAAACTGATGTCTATGCAGTGGAGTTATTCAGCTTTTCCAAATGTGTTTCTCTTGCTGTCCGGCTCTCTCTTTCGCTGCGCTACTGTTTTATTGGATAAATATTGTTTTTTTTTTTAAATTCTCGGTTCTCTATCTCAACAGGTATGGTTCAATAAGCTTCCGTCTCACCTACAGTGAGAAAAAAATATTTGGACAAGTTCAACAAAGAGGAAAAACAGACTTATCACACGCAAACATGGCCCATTTCGAAACCTTTTGCCCGGTTATAATAATTTGGATACCTTAGATAGACTTCTATAGAAATAACTATTACTCGATACACCTGTAAGGTAACAGGCAACAAAAGAGTGATAACTACGTAAATTCATCGCAAAAAATGCATTTGGACAACCCCATACTAATCTCGAAAGAAATGTTCTAGGAATCCTTTTGTGTACAAGAGCACTCTGCGTGGTGTATTGAAGCAATCCACACCGTGTCAGTCATAAGAAACAGCATGGGGAACAAATTGTGTTGAACAACACTGGAACTGCTCACTTTAATTTCAAATTGCGTGCGGAAGGTAAAAGGTACTGAGACATAGCCAAGCTTGTTGGAAAGCCATGTTCTACCGGTGGATACATCATAAAGAAACATAAAACAGAATAATTAGTGGGGGTTCGTTCTGGTTAACTAAGGAAACTAACTGCCCGAAATGAAACCTATATTTTTCATTATGTGAACAAAACTCAAAGAATTAGTAACAAAGATTTGGCTACTTCACTTGCTTAGGATATGCAAGTTAATGTTACAGAAGATGTGTACAAAAAATTGGAATTCAGAAAATGTGTAGCCAGAAAGAAAACACACATATCAGAAGAAAGCAAAAAGAAGTTCTAATTTTCCAAAAAATATAAATATGAGTGCCTGCAATTTTGGAAAAAAATTATTGTAGGATGAGACGAAGATAAATTTGTATTATAGTGATGGATATCAGAACGTGTGGCGAAAGAAGAATGAAGCTTTCAGAAAGCAGAACATTGCTTCAACTGGTAAAAATGTTGGAGGGTCTGTTACGATTTGAGGTTGTGTAATTACTAGTAGAGTAGCCAATATTCATATCCTGGATACACATCTTCTAAATCCAAATTTTTTCAATTAATTTTGGGTTGTTCAATGAATTACTAACATTAACTTACATATTCTAGGCGAGTGAAGTAGCCAAATCTTTAGCAGCAATTCTTTGAGTAGGCCTATTGTTCACAGAATGAAGAATGTAGGTTTCATTCCGGCAAGTTAGTTTTCTTGGTTGGCCAGAACTGTTTCTATTCCGCAATAATTGCTCTGTTTTATGTTTCTTTATGATGTATCCAACGGTAGAGCATGGCTTTCCAACAAGTTTGGCTTGCCTGACACCGTGTGGATTGCTTCAATACACTAAGTAGACTGCTCTTGTACACAAAAGGATTCCTAGAACATTTACTTCGAGAGTAGAATTGGGTTGTCCAAATACTTTTTTTTTTTTGCGATGAATGTACGTAGTCGTCACTCTTTCGTTGCCTGTTACCTTCCACATGTATCGAGCGGTAGTTATTTCTATAGTATTCTATCTAAGGTATCCAAATTATCATAAAAGGGCAAGAGATTTCCAAATGGTCCATGCTTTACGTGTGATAGTCTGATTTCCTCTTTGTCAAACTTGTCCAAATACTTTTTTTACCCGTTGTATATAGTTTCCCTATCTATATGTTGTATTAGAAACTCAAAATTACGGCAAACAATAATTGCATCCAAACAACAGTTTAAAGGATCTATTTCCTAGTGCAAGTCTACTCCTACTTTTGTGTGAGCTCTTCTTGTCGCTTATTTTTCTTGTATATATTTGTTTTTCTAAAATTATGTTTGTATATGAGAAAATCTCGATGAATGATCCCTAACCCTCGGAATGCCAAGATAATTTCATCTCACGGAACGCCAAGATGAGTCATTTTCGACCCATGTAGTGTATATTTATCGTATCAAATAAAGTACTTGTTCAAAATCAAGGTATTTTAGAGTATGGGTGTATTCATTGTATTGTATTTGTTTTTTCAAGTAGATACTACAAAATAATGAAAAATACAGAAAAACTAATACATCATTCATATTAACCTTGTAACCATTTTCATGGCTGCACATAAATGAAGGTGCCATGAGTCTGTTACTTATTTACACATATAGAGTACTACATATAAAACTATCAGAATCAAACTACCTTACTCTCTCACTCCCATATGTAAAGCACACCGTATCTATTGTATTCTGATTCTTGCAAATGAAGCGATTACATAGCTGACAGTGTGCGGAGTACTTGTCTTTACCACTACACAAGCAGCATCGTCCACGTTTCTTCAATTCTTGATTGAGTAATTATAAAGTGTAGGTCGTTTGGAAAGAGACGTGTGATCATTAGAACCAACAACAATTTGTTATTTTAATATAAAATGAAATTTAAAAATAGTTACACGAAACGACAAAATTGGGTCAAATTGACCCATTCTTGATTTTCTTAAATTATTACACAATAAATACATGGGTTTAACGTAATTTTCTTCCATAAGATTTTTGGACACGTACATGAAGAATACACAGAATTTCACTCTTCCATTTAATTATTAATGTTCAAAAATATTTTGGCTATATGTGTCATTTTTGATCCGATCTTGGCGTTCCGAGGGATAAACGGCAGAAAATAAGATTTCATTTTTTCTTTCATTCTTTCTCTTTTTTTACTAAATGGTCTTTATGGATGTTATGCACGAAACTCCAGAAACAACACAAGCAATGCACGAATTAACTCCTTTAGCCAGGAGGAGGGTATTATACGTGATATAATTTATAAGTACTGTAGCACACAAGTATCAGGAAGGAATTTATCAATGAAATAGATTTTCCAAAGGGAGATAAGCTTAGTAGAAGGGAAAAACGAATGACCATGTGCTGTAGAAATAGGAGAACCGACTTCACCTTATCATTTGGGCCCCCCTATTAGGGGGCCCACTTCAACTTTGGGGGGCCAGGGCCCACTTCAACTTTGGGGGGCCAGGGCCCCCAAAGCCCCCCCCCCCGGGATCGGCGCCCTTGCCTGAAGGAGTATATACACTCTCAAGGATTTTATTACTGGGTTACTTCCAGAAGTTTCAAATCTATTTGTTAGTTCAAATCCCAAAGAATCCCTACTAAGCTCAGTTCCTTTTACATGGGAGCCTAAGTTTGACTTCCACACAAATTTTTGTTTTTATTTTCTTCTTTTGTCCCGCAACGTATATCGGGGAACGTGAGACACTCATCCCATTTCTTACAACATCAAAAGCTGAAACCATGCTTTATTTGACAGTGGATTCTTTCGAAGTCTTTCAGGTGTAGTCACGAACCACGTTTGCTACGGAAAATAGAGAGAGACATGTTTGTAATTTGCGTGAAGATTATTTTTTTCGGAAGCAAGTATAGAAATATATTATTGTTTAAGGTGTCGGAAATACCCCAAAACACCTAATATTAGAAATATATTAATTCTTGGAGTTTGTACCATTGATTAAAGGAAATGAAGGTTATTGCACACACAAGGTTTGACCCTTTGATACTGTACAATAACTTCGATCTTCATGATCAACACTTGTTCACGAAAACTTAAGAATCGAATCTTCTATATTAGAACAGGGTATTTTAGTCACATTTTTTGGACAACTGATCTTATAAATATAATTTTGGTCCTTCACAAATACAACATATAAACTCATAAATCTGTGCAGAGATTCAGTCCCCCCGACTTTTGTTTATATCGCGAGCTGACTATTGTGCAATTAACAGTGTTGCAAGGTTAGAAGTGTCGGAATTCCCCAATTGTAGAGAATACCCCAAATGACCGTATTTCAGCCAAAGATGGTGAAAAAAGAATAGAAGTCAGAACCACTTATTATTAGGAAATAACAATACAACTAAGTTATTTGGTAATTATCTAGTTAGCACTGAATGACAGAAAATATTTAAAGCATCGCATTAGACATAATCTGGGAAGAATGAGTTGGAAACTATTTATTGAGATCTCTGATTTTCTTTCATTGTGAGTTATTGACTTCGTTGTAATCCAGATTAGATTACTCTTTTTATTATCTTTGTTGGACTAATACATGTTAAATGAATTTTATTTATGGCCTTTGGACATCTAAGGCTCAGGCCAGGATAGGGTAGGGGAAACGATTCGGGAAGGTGTCTTTTTTAATTTTATTTATGGCCTTTAGGCATCTAAACGGGAATATGTCAGCCAGGGCCTATGTTAAAGATGCCATCCCGGCATTTTACCTGATGTGACTGAGGAAAAACCATGGAAACAACTCAGTCAGGATGGTCGGTCGCTGGGATCGAATCCACGATCTCCCGAATGTTACGCCAACGCTCTACCATTGAGCTACGGCGGCTCGGTAAATACATATTACAGAGATGAGCTGTAATAAGTGTGCTTGCTTCTATTAAGAAGTATTTATTGAGATGATATTAACAGCATATTATGGAGAATAAGTATAACGCATTAAAAATATTCGGCAATAGTTTAGAATGTGTTTATTCTTGAGCTTTCCTTTATCTAAGTAGATGGTCATAGTCCTAGTATAGACGTAACCTACTATCTCAATGTAAGTTGTGAAGATACTATTTAACTTAGGAAGCTATTTCATACAATACATTAACATAGAATATAACTTCAATTCCAGCTTGATACTTGAGCGAATGGTTTTTGATTTATACAGGCGAGGAATACAACAGCGGTATGTTCAAATGAATTATCTTGCCGCTAAAGACCGTTAAAATAAAATAATCGAACAGAATCACGTGCCTACTGCGTTGCACTACGTGTTACAGTACTGTCTAGTTGTTCTTACTATTAACCTCAATCTAACAAAGAAAATTGTTTAAATTACCATTAAAAATACTTCCGAAAGAGATCTAATTAACAGCAAAGTTGCTCTAAGTAAGTACTTTCCTCTAAGAACAAGAAAAATCGTGCAAATTAGACTAAATCACAGTCATAAATCGTAAATAGGATATTGTTACTGGAAACAAGCTTTCTTATTCATATAAAATACCATTTTTGTTTCAGTGTACTTAACCGTTTCTGAGTGGATAGTAACTCTTTTCTGTGCTTACTTCATTGTGAAATTTACACTTTGATCCTTAGAAACGCTGCGAAACCTTACAAAGCATTACTACCTTGTTGTCAGTGTACAGTTTCCACAAATCTTCATTAGTTGTGAGTATATCGGAAAACAATGAGCACAATAACTATTTAAATACCAAAATTTCATGTAGTTTGCGATATTTATGCCATCTAGGCTTCAAAATGTATAATGAATTCATCACTGAAAAAAAAATGCAGGCAACTATAAAAGAAAAAATAACACAGTAGATAAACTTTCTGTCAAATATTGTAATTAATTAAACCAGTTTCGGTTTAATGCGGCAAGAATTAGGAATGTTTACAGGATGAACTCAGTGCGTTCTTGTATGAAATACAGGATGTGCATATAGTCAGATAACAATTTCAAAAATTTATTTTGGACGAGCGCTATGAAAATCATCAATACGAAATATGATAAGTAACACGTTCAAGGTTTTCTTAAACAATATTCGTCTTACAAACACTCTATCGCTAACCACACACGGTCCTCTGTGACTTTGGCTGTCCCATGCTCAAATTTCTCCCCTCAGTTCCATAACATCACTTGGAAGATAAGGTACCAAGGTCTTTACATATTTCCATAAAAAATCTGTTGTACTCCTTTTTTTTATCAATATGAAGCAGCAGAAGTAATTTTCAAGAGTCGTATTGTATTTACCGCCACCTAGCGGCAACAAATAAAACTACACAGAACACTTGTAGTTCAAAAAATTTACTCTGTCAGCTAGTGTACTGTATCAGTTCAAAATGTTAATAAATTAACATTACAATAAATTTTTGAAAGTGCTACTGGACTTTATGTACATGCTGTACATTATTCAACTTGTTAAAACATTTATTAAAACTACCATTTGTTAAAACAATCCTACAGGCCATGTTTGGTCATCTCCTTCCCCGCGCGCGTCGCATATATCTCGATGACATCTTCGGCTGAAGTGAACCTCTTAATCTTCGAAAACAGATATTAATCAGCTTGAGCAAAATCCGAAGGCTGAGGGGAAAAAACGGTATATTGTGCTTTGTGAAGTATTGGTTAATCTTCAGTGTTGTGGATGTGGACTGTCTTCACTGGACACACGACCACTTGTGAATCCCTTGTGACACTCATAACTTGGTCTCCCGACGACATTGCTTTCTCCCCGTAAGCTCAACGTAGCAGAATACATGTCTCAGTAAATTTCTAATCCAATTTTATTGAAAATTTGATATTCACTCGCTGCTCTTCCAGTACCTTACCACTCCTATAGACTGCCTTAACAATACTCTTAGAAACGTACCGAACTGTCTTAAACCTTGATACTTACACTAATAGCTGTCTGCTAGACTACTCGTAATACATCAACTAATCCCTCGACGCAGCCGCGGGCAGTTGTTCCACAGCGACGTACCAGGCAAAGTTAGTTCTAATTTTACTAGTATTATTCAAATATAATTTGTTACATGAAACTTTCAGCACAAAATAAGTTTTGTTTTTTATTAGTTTCGGAGACAACATTCTGTCCGACGAGAACGAGTTAAGGCCACTTGCAGCATCCTGTCCTAATTAACTCACGAGTTAATAGAAGAGGCATAAGTAACGTTTTAAAAGATAGCAAAACTCATCACTTTCAATCTTTCGTGTCACCTAGCGTCAGCCCAGCCGAACTAATGGTGAAATAATGCTAGTATGCAATGATTGTTTCTGTATTCGATTTTAAAAGCCACGTAAAGCATGGAGAGCGAGATGAGTATCTGATTCAGTGATTCTGCTAGTCCCCCCTGTGGGGGAGTGTTACCCCTCCCCATTTTTTTTAGCGCAACCCCCAGATTTAATATATATAATATATACATCAGTTTATATTCTTATTTCTCCCTTTCTTGTTTATGTCTGCTTGGCTCAAACCTTAAGTTTATGGCTGTATTTAGTTTTGTGTTTTTATTGCTACATTTTACTATTTCCAATTTACACAATTAATTTCTCCGTTATGATAAATTAATTACACAATCCAATGAAACCCATCACTCAATGAGGAATCCTTGAGGCCATTACAAATTACTACCATAATACAAATATGGTTTTCTCTAGCAAAACATGGTAGATCTATTATGTAATTGGTTTGAATTGATCGTGCAGATATATATTCCAAGAAACACTATGATTTCAATTAATCAGAAATAACATTTAATTTTTTTTAGCGTTAGATGGGGGGAAACTGTAACGTTTCCATTTTTCTCTTCCATTTATTTATTAATAAAATGGTTTTTCTTACTTGTTTTATTGTTCCCATGTCATTTGTTGTACCTTTCTTTATTTTTCATCTTCTTTCACAAAAAGAAGAAAAGAGTAGGGTCTACATACTTTTATTTCTTTGTACAAAAATGTCTCTTCTTTTTTTATATCAAGTTACATTTTTAGCTTATACAAACGTTTTTGAGGCATGCGTATGCATTTACGTATATGTTTCTTCCCTGTGGAAAAATGACGGGAAGTCCCATAGGTATCATCACAGAATATGTGTGCGTGCATGTGTATATGTGTGGCCTGACACATTCGAGTTGTAAGACACTTCAGTGAAACGATCTGAGTGTGTGTCTGTTTTCGGGAAAAGAGAACTTTTCTACTTTCCTTTTTTTTTTTAGGTATCTTCATACGCCATCTTGTATCTCACTTTCAAATCTTCTTGCCCCAAAAGATTTCAAACTTTAGATTCTTTATACAGAGGAAAAAGACATGCACACTGGAAGAAACAAACTATATACAAAGACTTCCTCGTATTCCTTACAACAAGAAATCTCTTTGAAACAGTACCTGAATTGTATCTTTAAGTTTCATTGTAGCATGCCGCATATTTTATGATAAAGTCGTATACAGGAAAAGATCAAACTTAGAGATCATCTCATCCGTACATTCACCCACTCAGCCCACACAGGTTGTAAGTGATTGATGATCGAATCTTTCAAAAGTACTTTAGCAGCAGAAGGATATCGGGCCAATACTGGGTCTATAATGCGGATATCGATCGTGGTTGACCGTTCTGAACTAATATCGATCGATATAGGCGTCTTACGATATGAAGTTTAGATAAATATCACTCTCTGAAAATACCATTGTACGATATCGATTTACATTGGTCGACATCGCTCGTAAAAACGTTGTGTATGTTTGAAAAAGTCAATGTAATGGATCAATAGCAGGTGCTGTGTGTTAAATTTCTACACTGTCTCTGCTTAAAGTCATTTTGTAATGAAAATACCGTCTATGTCACCACATACCTGTCTGAGTTCATAAAATACATAATCGACTTATCATTCTCAACGAATGGCTCCGTAGCGTAGTGGCTAAAGCGACGAAGTACACATCACAACATTTCAGGTTCGAACCCAACCGCAGACAAGTGCAAAAAAATTCAACTTTGTATCAATCGCTGATAACTCTTGGTTCTTCTGCCTATTAATTATGTTCTTGACAGTCGTCGAACCCAATGCGCATTCATGTTCTTTTCTCTGCTTTTGAATTTTAGACACCGAATGTTTGGTGTGAGAAAGTGCTACTACGTAGCCCTCCCAAATCAGATTTAGCTTTGGGGCCATGATACACACAACATACATTTGCGATAGTGACTCACCACTACAGGCATCTGGCTTTCTCCTTCGCTTTTAACCACACGGTTCGGTCCATTATGTGAGCAGGGGGAAGGATTCAAAATTGGACACATGTACGCGGGTCGACCTTCTGATCAAAACAGCATACTGTTGTTGAATGTAGTTGTGAGTATGGTATTCGACTAACAAGAAGCACTTATCGATGTCGGTCGATGGAAGCTAATCTCTTTATCGCATCGTGTTCTTTCACTTGTCACTGATATGCTGTTGGTTTTAAAGTTAGTCATGCGTGCAGAGCGAATAAAGATTTATGTTTCCAACTCAGGATAGAAATAAGTCTGTAAATACGTAATACATTAATTGAAGTTTCCGACTATAAGCATATGACTGGCAACACTGCGCTTTGGTACTGGGGCAAGACTTCACATGCATGTAGCATGTGAACGGTAATATGGCACGTTTTACGCATTCTTGTGTATTGGTTGCGAAATGCCTTCTGATTTTCAACTGGCAACATTGCGGAAATGAATGCCACGATGGTGTCTCAACTAATGCCATTGACGCTATCTTCCCTATACCTATTCCTGGAAGGGTGCTCGCCAATAGACGTAATTTCTCCGACATAAGACAGGCTTAGAATATAGAGAAGAACAAACCACAATGTCAGATATTTTATTTAGAAAAAACATTGATTGAAAGATACGTAGATAAAATAATCTTTGAACTGTTTGGAAATGAATCCAATCTACCAGATAATAGGCGGCAGTTGTATCACTGAGCTACCAGATAATTCATTTCTGTAGGTTTATATATGATATATACATTCTTTAAACTTCACTTGACCAGCCAGTTCTATTGGTAGGGACAACAACAAAATATTCTACTGCACTGAGATGTTTTAATTTACTATGTACTCTATAAATACTATAGGTAATGTTTTCTTCATTCAGCATTATCCCCTGCCCCCCTTCAGTTATGATACGTGCATTAACACTTGTACCTTTTGTTCGCTTGCTTGCTTTTTTTTATTTCAAGTTTGTGCTTTAGTCCATTATCTGACTAAAACCTTTAATTCCCTTTAGTAATGATGCAATGGGAATTAATTGTTTTAATTTACCCTTACATTTTAATTATGGTCTTCAGGAATTTGAATTTTATTGATGGTTTTTAGGCATCTGAAATTCAGGCCGGGATAGGAGAGGGAAAAGGATTCGAGAAGATGTCGGCCAGGGCCTATGTTGAAGGTGCCACCCCGGTATTTGCCTGGTATGACTGGGGAAAATCCCTGGAAAAATCTCAGTCAGAATGGTCGTCTGCTGGGATTGAATCCACGACCTCCAGAGTACTACACCAACGCTCTACCACTGAGCTACGGCGACTCGGTTATGGCCTTCAGGTATTTATGGCTCAGGCCGGAATAGGGTAGAAAAAAGGATGCGGGAAGGACTTGGTTAGGTTAATTTGCCTGGTGTGACCTGCGCATAAACCTGGAAAAATTGAGTCAGCATGATTAGCCGCTGGTCTTGAACCCAGGACCTCCTGAACGCAATGACAAACTGAGCTAGAGTTACTCGGTTTCTCTTTCAAAATAAGTTGGACATGTCACTGAGAGTTCAGAGTCCGAAAAACTTCCCGGTAGTCAGGAGACTTAGATTCGTGGTAACGTTTTGATCAACATTCAAATCGTATCCACGAACAAGGTTGGTGGTAGAGGAGGATGAACATAAAAACAATGCTACAATGGAAACAATAGAACTACCTCTCTGTTTATTTCATTCTTTCTTTTCTTCTCTCTATCTATCTACTATCTATGTATCTATTTATCTACCTTTCTATCTAGCAAGTTATACTGTTAGTTTGTGTTTATATATGTGTGTGTGAGAGAGAAAGACGGAGAGGAAGAGAGAGATATTTCCTCATTATATTTAGATTATCTTCTCCCGACACTGTTAGTTTCGTGGAAATAATTCAATTAGAACTCACTATAGAAGGAAGATGAGATTCCAAATACTCACGCGTACGCTGTCAATAGAAGTGATGCAAACGCAACTTTCCTTCAATAAACACAATATTATACTCAGCTAGAGAAAAAAAAATATAGCTGTCGATCTTCCTTACACCCAAGTGTGCATTAGATACTTGATTCCTTGAATCAAGTATCGTAATTATTTACTGTATGCCATATTGATTTTACAAGTTTCCCTTCCACCGCTCTCTTTCTTTCCCATGTATCTTTAACTACCTTTGCTATAGTTTCTACATCCCATACTGAAACGGAAAGATTTTATGAAATTATTTATACAGGATGTCCCGAAAAATGTATGCATATTTTATCGCTGCGTAACTATGGAGTGTACTTTTCTCAGAGCTAAAAATTAACTTTACAAAGAAGGAAATCATACAACGTAACACAGAAAAGGAGACGCAAGTGAAATCACGAGGCAATTTGGAAATTAGATTCAAATACGTACCAGAGCTCGAACGGGTCAAGTTTTGTACCGGGTCTGTGCTCGTGATCACAGATGGAAGGCAAAGCAAAGGTTTTAATGTTTTCCTTGCACTCGAAGAGTGTTTGTTTTCGGGGTGACTGGGACCGGAGGTTCCCCAGAGCACGAAAAATCTAAGCTAAAAATTCTCAGTTCATTAAGTTCCCAGATTGGGTCAAACGGGTCACCGGGCTAATCGGGTCAAGCTTCAGACTGGGTCACCTATGTTCGGGTCAGGCTGGGTCACCAAAAGTGACCTGGGTTTCAGCTCTGGCACGTACTATGTATCTAACGCAATTTACAAATTTGCGAAAGTCTTAAATCTTAGAATTTTCTTTTCAAATGTTTACAAATACGATTTATGGTGTCAAAATTTGCGAGGAATCAAACTTCTTAATTTAGATACCTGTGATCTCTTATCGTATAATGTAAATACTATTTTTCCTTCCTCCTTTATAACACTGCAATATTGTTTTTTTAGAGCTCTCATAAATATAAAAAACGAGGGATAAAGTGTAAAGAAGCGCGATAGTGAATACACCTTAAGAAAATTCTATAACACGAAAAAAAAAAGTTTTGGAACTGTGAATTCCAATGTAGACTTTAGATAAAGATTACCACAACATTTATCAGCTTGACTTGAACTGAAAAGGCACCTTCTCTTCTGTAGGTGGTTTGAAGCAACATTTAACACACACACACATACATTATATAATATATACGCTGTAACACTTACTACAAAATTCAAAGCTCCATCTTCTCTTGGTTTTCCTCCACGGTTCTCCTGTAAAAAAAAAAATGGTTGGAAGCACACAGAGAGGAGGGAAGAAGATCTCTTCTGTGGCAATCTCCATTTGAAAATCAGTAGAAAGTTGTACCGGAAGTGACAGAGCGTGACGTCATGAGTCACGGGATATTTCCTGGGTTCCAGGAAGGAAGCAAAGAGGTACGAGTGTCTCCCAAGGGATTGTAACTCCAAACCAGGAGAGTTCCCCAAAAACCGGTAGAAAAGGGAGGGAGAATGGAAGAGAACGGATAAACACATGAGGACGAAAGATGTAAGGATAAATTTTGAAAGGATGGATGAAGAATGGACTTACCAGCTTTATACACTATATATATATTAAAAGGGAGTTCTATTTTCAAAGAGTGTTTTCGTGGTTATTTCTTAACCAATAGAGTTCTACGTTTAATTACTTGAAAGTACAAGTTCAGTTCATACTTGTTGGTTTCCTAACCAATTTAGAGGAGATCTGGGCTAGTTGACACAGTCATCATATTAGTATTATTATTTTTATTATTATTATTCCAAGCTTGGTAACTATGACTACGCCACCGTCAAATTGTTAGTACCAAACACGATTACTAAAGATTCGGCTTCAGCCTGAAATGTCTAGAATCCTTAAATTCAAATTCAACAGTTACTGAGAGAATTGCATGGTGTACATAATAAAGAGTAAAGAAAAGAAAGAAAAACTGTTCCGTCTGGTTGTCAGTAAATTTTTATATCTAGGTTTTCATGGGGGATTTAAGGGAAATTAATTTATTTTGAAAATTACAAATTGATCTGATTTCTTTCTGGTTTATGTCATAACATAGAAATAGTGAAATATTTTATGGTTTAGTTACAAGAAAAGTGCGATTAGAAACCCGTTAGATGGAGCAGCTGTCATGAGAGTTGTTGGGAAGGTATATACGCATTTCAGTTGTCCCTGTGAGTTATGTTATCACGTTTTAATGCGAATTATTTCATGGCTAAGGAAATATGAACAGGTTGTTTTCCAATATTTAGAGTGTATTGTTTCGACTGAGACAACAGTGTGCAACCGGTATAACCATCACTTTTCATTTTCTGAAAGAACCACTTAGAAAAGTTTAGTTATTTAAATTTCAATATGAATTGCTGGCGTAGGTCTAATTATAATGAAACATTGAGATGTAATTATAAGTTATAAGTTTAACTAAACTGGGCATACGAAGCGAGTACAGATAAAGTAGTGTTGCATACGAGAGGGGGCGAGACAAAGATTATGAAAAACAAGACTCGACAGAATTTTCTCGTAATATACATAATGCTGAACATTTTCCCGATTTTTGTAAGAATTTCCCGAATGCTAAGTTTACTTTCAAAATACGTGAAAAGTAAAACATAAAAAGTTCTAAAATGATTTTTAAAATTCCCTATTTTTTCCTTTTACCCTTCATATGGCCCAAATTTTCCTGTTTTCCGGGAAATTTCCCTCCACCTGACAACACTGCTATTATGTGGTGAACGATCTCAATGATTGAACTTTGATCAATTGTGCGTAGTGTCAATTTGATAAACGGTCTTTCCAATCCTATCACTATTGCCACTGTTACTTTACCGTCCAGTAAAATGAAAGTAGCGCCGCGCCCTAGCGAAATTAATTTCACAATGTAATCAGTAGAAAATGTATCTTTTAATATTACACTTTTGTAATTTTTTAATGTGTTTATTAATATTTACGATTTTTGGCCACTGGTAATTTTTCAATTGTTGTTTCGTATATTTAAACAGCAATATATGCAGGTGAGAACCTAAGCGAAAACGCAAAGGAAAACACTGCCTTTAGATTTAGGTTCAGCGACTTTGATATTATCCGGCTGTTTTCAATCCGGTCAGACTACAACCTTCCCTTCGGTATTTCTGCACAATAGGCACTCAGTCTGTAACGTTGAATAGCTCCTAAACGAAAGAAAGCAGAGAGAAACTGACTTCAGACATTTGCACTTTTGTGAAACCACACATTCCACTAAGATTTGTATTATTTTAATCTCAAATATTAGCTATTTTATGCACCATGACTTCCATTTAATGTCCAACCATTACATGCATTCAGTACCCAGATAGCATGCCAGCTTGCAACAAGGTTGTCAGTCACTTGCTTTGACCTTGTCAAACTTGATATTGTGTTCAGCTTACTAAACAAGCATGAAACAAGCTTCCAGGAACAATGTGAGTGTTTTTTTTAACTAACCTCATTCAAGCTTGTTGGGACAAGCAGTTACGCAAGGAATATGGTTAAACTTGAAATTTAATTGAATTTTTTCCGTTGCACCCCTGCTGTGGTCTCAGTGCACTGAAGTCCCATCATGTGCCAGGACTATTTCGCCGTAAGCTAATCTTTGCCAACTCCCTTTTACTACAAGCGTCTCTTGCGATCTGATGAGCTAAGTATAAATAACGCTTGAAAAGTTAGTTAAGGCGTGTGATTCCATGGTGCCGATCCAGGTGGTCGTGTGGGCTAGTGCGGTCCTCTAGCGACTCCAGGATCGCAGGTTCGAATCCCGCCTTGGGCATGGATGTGATTTTAACTGTTGTCAGTAGTTAGGTGCGACAGTAAGGTAAATTGGAATAGGGTTAACTGAATTAATTGAATAAGGAAATGGCCCGCTTAGGGCGAACTAAGTTTTAAAAAAATGGTCTGGTGGCTACAGTATCGAATCGGTACTTCAATGGTCCGCGGATCGATTCCCACGGAGGGCAACGTTTTATTTTTTTTTAACAAGTACATTGCGTTTTTTTTTCTTATTCTGTCAAGGCTATTCCAACCTTGATTCTTGTAAACTAGACTGCTTGTTTCAACCTTATTTAAACCTTTTTGGCTTGGTTCGCTAAGCTTACATGAAGTTGTCCCACTTGTAAAAGTAAGTTTGATTCACTTTTGACTTAGGTCAAAAGTGCTATGTGAGTATGTTGTCACCAGAGCCCATATAAGTTATGTTTATTTTACATAATATACATTTATAATTAATTATTTTACACACTAAAGTGAATGATCAAAAATTATAAATTTAACTGATACGTCAGTTACGAAAAAATATTAAACAATACAAAAGTCATTAATGGTAAAGGGAATTATGTGTTCATAACTTTTATGACCTTCTGGTGAATTAGGAATGAAGTGCTGCTAAAGGATAGAAGCAGGGTTGGGTATGAGCGCGCTCACTTTTTAAAACGTGAGTTTCGCTCAGAAATAAATTGAGTTTTGAGTGTACAACGCACACTTATTTTCGCGCTCACTACCTGGTAAAAATGTCTTATGGGAAGTTGTTACACCTAAGTGAAATTGATTTTTGACTTTTTTTTTTTAGTTGTTTGACTATATTTTCCTGAAATTTTATTGTCTAATATGTGTATACTCTGAGAAGAGGGAAGGAAAGATAATTAGAAGAATGTACGAAATCATTTGTGTCTCATCTTTACCAAACAAATTTAAGTGATTTTTTTTCCTTCCCATTGTAAACAAAGAGTTGGAATTTTGTGTTCAATAAATACACAATATAATTGCAGCCACAGAATATTTCTATGCTAAAATACCTAGTTTGTCAGTTGCTTGTGGTAATAATAAATCCACTCTAAGTAGAAGACTGGACGTGATTGTTGTACAGTACAGTTAATATAAACGAATTATTATTGGTCCGGTAAAGAATTAATTATGCAAATAAGATATGGAGAAAAATTCTTGGCCAGCCTAGTTTCTTGAAACTGAAGTAAGTAATTCTTCCTCTATTTCATTTGAAGACCATAGGGAAAGAATGTGCTTTGTCCATTTCTGGCTAAATTGAGATTCAGTTTGCTCTTTGAATTGCCTTTTTAACAAACTATCATACATGAAGAGAATATGCATAGCCCGTTTATTGAATGCAAATCTTTATTTGTTGCGCAGTTAATGCTGATGATGGATTTTTTTTTAAACCGCTCTCGATTAAAATAAAAAATGGACGAAGTACGTTCTTTTCCTGTTGTCTTTATTTTGTATTGCGAGACCTAGAGACCGGTCCTTCCGTTCACACCAGCCTGTTGGATTCTCTCTTTTTTGTATACGTGATGAAGGAGTTTCTTCCCCTTAATGTCTTGTAGTTGTGTAGGAAAGTTACTCATGTTTCTGGACTTTTCAGGTTCAGTCACGTAACTAGGCTTCTTTTTAAGTTTCCTGTTCATGTGGTCTTCGTTTCATTGTATTGCCCCTTAAAATGACCTATATGGACAATTGCCCATGTGTTCACAGGTTAGTATTCAGCATAGGTAAGTCAGTTCATCTCCAAATGTGGATATTGACATGGACCATAGTACTGATTGTTCCAGTAGCTGTGCCTCTTTTGTACAGTAATTTCTTTCCACCATATCTAATGCAGTTTTGTCATTACAAATCCCAGCCCCGTGTTTAACTTAGGAGGCGTTGAGTAAAATGCTTGACATTTGGAAGTCGCTTGAAATGGACTTTTGCCCCTTCCTCTATTTATGCTGAGATACTTCTTTTCCCGTGGTGCATTCAAGTCTCTTTTTATATCAATTGTGCGTAATACAATGGTTCTCTCTACCTACCGTGCGTAATACTGAATAGTTTATCTATTGTTATTACTGGGGGCTGGATGGTGTCCAGACGAAGCCAAATTTTGAATTTAATTTTCCGTTCTTTTGCATTTGTTTTACTTCTTCTTCAGCAAGATATTTATTGTGTTTCAGCTTGCTGAGTAATTTTCCTGAATTATTTCCTTTCAACCAGTAGTTCTGCCAAGAGAGTGCCACCTCGGAGCGTTATTGGTAGTTTCCTGTGTTGCTTTTTCCTTGTACTTATAACTACTGTATTGCGCGCACACATCTGTAGTTGAAACAGTCATTTCAGAAACCGAACTTCTCCACTTCCTTGCTATTTTGAGTTTGCGCATAAATGCTGTCATGAAGCTTAGGGTTATTGTTTAATACAGAATTCGGTTATCTGAAACTTTTCTATCAGATGACCGATTTGTGCTTTAATCAATAACTCTCCCTTTTATGATAGCATCTATATGCAGAACTAAAATTCACCAGAAAGTGGAGAATCTGTTTTCTGAAATAATTGATTCAGTTGTACTAACAAGTACAGTTTGTATCGATAGTTCGCTTTCTCAAGTAGATTATATTAAAAAATTCAAGTGAGTCACCTTTTCATATTGTACTAACAAGTACAGTTCGTCGTGTTAATTCGCTTTTTCAGGAAGTACATGTGTTGGTTCACTTTTTCAAATTATACTAATAAGTACAGGTCGCTCACTTTTCTATCTCAAATGTACTAATAAGTACAGGTTGTGGTGCTTAAGTTTTTCAAGCATTGAATTCTGTACTGAGAAGTACGAACGTGTGTTGTAACGGTGCACAAGCTTTTTGCATCTCCGTTGTTTTCATATGCTGTCCTCGTAAGTCACTCGGAGACTGTGTGTTGCATCCCAGGATAGAGGACTATTTCGACAAGTCGTCTCGTCAACCGGGAGATGTCTTTCATTGCCCCTCCTTTATTATGGTTGATATTTGTTACGCAATATTTTCCTTGAATGCATTTATATAAATTAACATACTGTGTGTGTGGTATGTGTTGCTTTATCAGAGAACAGCTTCGTTTTCTCATACTTGAGGGAATCCTTGTAGTCTTCTATCACGAGCGGTGGTTTTACAGACTTAGAGGAACGTAATGCAAGGATCTTACGCCTAACCGATGTCTCAGACTACCGAGATGGTTGCATCCTCTCTATTGTACTTGTAATGTGAGGCCCGGAGCCCAGTTCTTTAGTACACACCAGCCTGGTAGATTCTGTCTCGTTTCATACATGTAATAAAGTCTTCAGTCCAGCGAAAACATGAATTTTGAAAGAAGCTGAAGAAGAGGAAAAATTCGAAAATGGAAAGCCCGAGTTTGAAGGGAGTCTTATGCAAGATGAAGGCAATGACTTCCAGGACTTCTTCAATTTGCAGGAGGATGACACATCTCCAATTCATAATGTAGAACACCGGTTGGTATAACCAACGTCAGCAACGCTAGAATTAGTAAAAACTGACAGAGTATTGAAAAACATGTACATTAAATACTATCCTGCCGTTCAGTGCTACAGTCGAAAGATTTCTCAGCTGCGCGAAGGAAGTATATCTTCCCTGCGCACTCGGTTAACTGATGAAAATTTCGAGAACCAGTTTCTTCTGAAAATGAACTCTCCTCAGGTATTTCTAAATTAGATACCTTTTTCCATATTAGCACAAATGAGCGTGAATTGAGCGTAAGCTCATTAAAATGAGCGTGAGTTTGAGCGCGCTCAGTTTCGAATTTGAGCGTGAACTTAGCTCAGGTTTTGAATGTTGAGTTTGAGTTGAGCTTTGCTCACTTTAAAAGTGAGTTTAATCAACCTTGGATAGAAGTACACAAGGTTGAGGTTGAGGATTGATTGGTCTCTTATCAAAATATGATTTCCCTGTTCTATAGACAAATACAAGCCATAAGTAACTAATTACCCTGAAATTTGGACATTGGCGTTTATTTAATGTGTAGATTTTCCCAACGAACCCTTTCTTCAAAACCTTAACCCAGTTCGTCATGGAATGAATCAGTTCTGCTATGAGTTCAGCACGTATACATTCTAACATCTATGCACGGGAAGCAGGTTTTTCGGAAACGTCGTTGCGCACGATCAAACACATTCCAGACGTGTTCGGTGAGGTTCATGTCCGGTGATTGGTTTTCTTCACAAGGTTTTCTCCACACCTATATTCGACCACTTCCTAAAAACTAAGTAAGGACGACTCATTTTAGATGATAGCACTATGCCGAAGTTGAAAGGGCCTTGCACAATCTCCGTTGCCCACGAGTGTTCCATTTGTCAATTGGATGCCGGGGATTTTCTCTGATGTGTGAGGATTTCATCCAAGATTGTCCATTCGGGATATCATCCCTACCAGGGATAAAATTTTTGTATTTCTACCTAAACAGATAGTTTATTTACCAACAACCACTAGTTTTAGGATCCCTCCGTTCGTATTTTATAACAAATCAAACACTGTTGCATACTTTTTCCGTTTGGCCATAATACTGGCTGCTGTGAGCAGTGATTTCCGCCTGGCAGCTTTCTCATGAAATCCTAACTGGTGGAGATACCAGACAGCGGCGTTAAGACTCATTTCAGGGTGTTCACAATCCTGAAATACAAGCTATCTACATACGAGTTGTTTCTGTATAGCTTTCGGGACGTATTTTTGATGACTTCTTCAATGTGTTGGTACAGCCAGTATAGGGTTTGATCTGATAAGCATATCTAATGGCATAGCGCTCGAATATTGCACGTATGCAATACAGTATTTCGGGTTAGGTTATTCAGTTAAGTACAGCTATATGTTATTGTCGGCCGGTTGTAGGAATGGTTCTGGTACGCGATTTCCATGATGTACCTAGCAACTAATCGGCGTATAAGATTTATTCCGCTATTTGTCCGGTATTCTGAAACATGGAGTTTATAGTTGAACTTTATATCAGAGGTATCCTAAATATGTAGCTTATAATTTGCGTTGAACTTATCTGCCATTTACTGTGAGATGGAAGCGTTCGATATTTCGACGAATACGGAAACCAGAGCGAGTAGACATGATGATTAGAGCTTGTGTCTTTTTGCGAGTTGAATAATTTCCTTTACTACCAGCAGTGAGCAATGGTATACAGTTTATGTTTTGCATGGAATTATTAGCATTATGCACGTATCAGACATGCCTATATTATCAGAGAATATAATTTAATCACTATTACGCATGGCAAAAACTAACTACTTTTCTTGCATCTATCGTGTCACTTTACGGTTGTACAAACGTGGAATTGTAAAGATGTTTGTGCGACACGTTCTTCTAGTAGCGACTTCAGTCAGAAGATAGAAAATGTAACCTTATTACTATTAAAATTCTTAGTAGGTTTTATCTTTGACTTAATTTATTGACTAAGGGATTTCTTTTATGTTTCTGTGATACTCCAGAGAAACATGCTGATATTTAAATTGTTTGTTTGACATCTATCGGTCAAGAATCCAATGTTTTACTTTGAGTATAATATGCTTTTTCCTAGGTTCAGCGTATATAGGGCAATAACACAATAAGGGAATGGTGTAGCCTTAGTATACTAAAAACAGCAGTATGAATAAAGATCCCTGAATCTAAACCGTCCGTTAGTTATAACGGACGGACAATCGGTCTTAGAGGCGGCCAAAATGAAATTTTAAAAATGACCAAAAACATTGGGTCCATTAAAACGGACTAATCATGTTCCCAGATATTTTAGCTTGTGGCAAGTTTGTAAGTCACTTTCTTTCATCTTAACAGACGTGATATTGTTTTGAAATTGGTAAACAAGTATGAAAGGAGCTTCTTCGATCAACATTCTTGCTTGGTGATATAACTGGTTCATTCCAGCCAGGGGCTGTTCATCTGAACTTCGGAGTGCGCTCGTGTCCCTTCGGAAACCACGCCTCCTTTACGTCACAGGCGGATAGCGCATAGGAAATTTCTTAAGAGATGGTGAGAAATAATTTATTGTGACCTTTTGGATAGGAATTTTTTGATAAAACAAAACACTGTTATAATCTTCGCTATATTGCCTATAATATGAGACAGATTTGGTTTCAATAGCTACAGTACTTTCAGAGCTACGGCCTGTTATTTCAGTTGGATAGTGAATTTTTTATCCTTAAATAATTTATTATGGCTGTTTGGATGGGATTTTTTAAAATATAATATGGAATAAGAGTATATAAATTAAGTAGCCTTGCCACGTATATCTATATAAGGATAAATTGCGGTATAAAAGATAAATTTTTGCTTGTAATGAAATTTCCACTCCTTTCAAAATTCCTAGTGTCGTATGTTTTCCTTGTACGGACAAGATTATTTTGATTACAGTAAACCTACCAGACATCTCTATGAAATGTGATGCTTTAGAAATAACCTTTCAGTATTTACTTCAGATTTTCTTTTTACTCAAAGCGATGTGAGTAAAAAAAATAATAAAAAATACTTTTTAAGACATACTTTTTTAAAAGCAATATGTATTAAAAAGTGAAAAATATTTTTTTATGCATGACTAAAAAGAAAAGCATGGCGTGAGCTCTCATATACAGTCACTTTATGAGTTCTTGAATTGGCGCGCCCCATGTTTTTCTTTTTAGTCATTCATAAACAAAATGATTTTTCACTTTCTAGTACGAATTGTATAAGAAAAGTATGTCTTTATTTTTTAGTTATTTCTGTGTTCGTATAGTTTTTCTCAAGTGAATATTTCCTGACCCAAATCCTAAAGCGTTCTGCAACCAGTCAAACGACAGATCGTTGCAGGTTAGTATTTATTTTAGGCTAAAGAAGTCCATATTAAAAAGAAATATTATAATATGCTTTAAAAATATAAAACTATATGAATGTAACAATAGAATATTGTATTGTCGCCCGACTTACGTCGCTGTGCAAATTTCATCATTGCGTGACGTCGGGAAATAAGTTAAATTAACGTTGCAAGATTTGAGGACACCACGAACCATTGTGAACTAAAGAAAAAAGAATGTAAAAAACTTGTATTTTTACATTTCCATGTTTTCATTCTTGGTTCACTGTGTACATGTTATACTAGCAGAGAAATCAGCGAGACCTTGTTGTCAGTATCATAAGCAAAAGAAAGCATTGGTATAAACTTCACGAAAAATTCGGGAAATGGGATGAAAAAATAAATTTAAGAAAATCAATTTTTCCTTGCTTTTTTTTAACCTTAAGTAGTGAAAGGTCCTTCAGACGATAAGAAAGGTCAATTCCTTATAAAACTTTGCCAGTTCTTAATACATCATTTAAAAAAAAATAGCTTTACCAGTCAAGGAAATAAAAATTAAAACTTTCGTGGTCTATCAACAAAGTCCGTGGTGTTTATCAGTTCGCGCAGTGCCCCTGTATTATTCTAATAGATCAGCTAAAAAGACCTTGTAATTGACATAAGCTTAAGAAAAAAATCAATATAAACTTCAAGAACATAACAAAGTAGCTCAAAAGAAAGAACAAATAGAATAAAATGAACATTTTCTGGAATATATTCGCTCTTTTTCGGTCTAACCACCCTTCTGATTATTAAACAACCTTCATCATTATTTTAAAATGTTCAAAGAAACTGAAGAATTGACAGCAAAAATGTTGATCTTGGGTGGGGGAAGTGGTCATTTTTGTATCAAAAAATTCACATCCGAAAGATTTTTATAAACTTATATTTATTATAAACTGATGAAAAATTGACAATTCAAATCAAATAACAGGCTGCAGCTCTGAAACTACTACAGCTATTGAAGCGAAATATTTTTTATTTTATAGCCTATATATTGCAGATTGTAACAGTTTTTATTGTATCAAAAAATTCGCACTCAAACGGCAATAATAAATTATTTTCCCTCCGCCTATTGAAAGGTTCCCTATGTTCTATCCGCCCGTGACGTCACTGTAGCAAAAACCGTTGGAACATGATTTTGAACTTCGGAAGCGCCTGATGAACATACCTTCTCACTTATTCTGTTGTACGTACCTTGATTCCAGCCTTAAGTGAAGCTTCTTGGAACATGCAAAGAAGTTTGTTAAACTTGAAAAATTGTTTAATTTTTGTTTCGTTGCACTTCCGCTAGGGTTCCCATTGCGCTGAATTCTCATCACGTGTGCACTGACTTGATTTAGGAATTAATTATACCCCTGGGAGAGGCATTATCAACATGCACGGCAGTGCATGAGCCAAGTTCTTCACGTCAGAAAACGTCAGCACTGCCAGAAGCATGTTATACAGGAACAAGAGTTTATGGCAAAATCGACGATTTGGGGGCCCCGTAAAAAAAAAGATGTTAAAGATAGGAATATGAGCTTTTGCCGTTAAGGAGATATGGTAAATATGTGCAGATGTACAAAATTTCATATTCGTATCTCAAACTATGTTCTAGTTGTGGACCCCTGAAATTGCACATTTTAGGCTAACTGACTCACTCACTCACTCACTCACTCACTGACTGACTGACTGACTGACTCACTCACTCATCATATTGTTTAGGGTGTTTGGAGTAAGCTAGAAACATGAAATTTGGTATGAAGGTAGAGGATGA
>JAGDQP010017523.1:1006-38352 GCA_022664845.1 Lepisma saccharinum | reverse complement strand
TCCACACATCGACAATTTTAGTCGGATCCGCCTGAAGATCTTCACGTTTATTTTTAATCATTCCTAACCTCGGCTGGTAACCTTTTCTTAACGAGTTTACCCCTCTTTATAGATCTATTAGGTTATTTGCCTTGCTGTTTTCCTCAATCTCCTGAATCTTCTACGTCAGATATTCTCGCTTTTTGTTTCTGAACCCACGTATGGCGTTTCGTTTCGAATTATTGTAGTGGTTTTTATTTGCTTAGCTTTTATTACTTAGCCATCGTTGCCTTGTTTGTTTTCGTATGTCATGAAGCTTAAGGCATTCTTCATCAAACCAAGGTTTGTTTTTCTGTTGTTTATACTCACCTACACGTTCCTTCGCTGCGCTCTTAATTGTTTCACGAATAGCTTCCCACATCTTACTTACATCAATTTCATGATTAATATCATCATTATTATTACTCGAGTCGGCTAAAATTTCGAACCTATTTGAGAGTTCGAGTTGGTAATCTGTTTTTATGCTCGAATTATTTAATCGTTTAATTTGGAATCTCAGTTGTTTTGACCCCTTGCTTTCTCTGTTCGCGATGCATAACTTTTCCCTTATTTTTGTGATCACTAATTGACGATCGGTGTCACCTTTCGCTCCTCTGTACGACGTTACGTCCATTATGTCGGTGTGTCTTCGTCTATCTGTTAATACGTGATCAATCTGGTTGAGTGTTTTGCCGTCCGGAGATACCCAAGTGTATTTGTGTTTGTCCTTGTTTTCAAAGTACTTGCTCCTTGCCAGTAGGTTTTTCGAAATCGCGAAAGTTATCAGTCTTTCTCCATTGTTGTCTATCTTTTCCTGAAGGCTGTATTTGCGTATACTAAGTCTATATTTTTCTTCGTTTCCTACCTTTGTGTTGAAATCACCGAACACAATTTTCGAATTGTACTTCGGCATTCGGTCAAACAGCCTTTCTAGGTCATCGCAGAATATATCTTTGTCGTTATCAGTAGCCACCGCGGTCGGAGCATAGACGTTTAATTAAACCATGTTGTCCCATCGAGTACGTATCGTAACGTACGATAGTCTTTCGTTTACGAACTCTATATTCAGAACCAACTGAAGGATACTGTTCTTAATGTGGGATCCTCTTCCGAAATCGTGAGACTGTATTCTCCCGTAGTAGAAAGTGTACTTGCCCTGTGGGATGCTATCTTGACCCTCCCACCGAACTTCTTGTATCGCTTATATGTCTAGCTCGTACTTCTCGGTCTCTTGTACCGCCACCTGAAGAGCGCCGTTTTGGTACATTCGTACGTTCCACGTTTCTATTGTAATGTATTTCTTAATCTTTTCTTGGAGCCCCCTGAAGCAGTCCTCGCCCGGAGATCTGAATGAGAGACTAGTTTACCTCCGAAATATTTTACCCCAGGAGAATCCATGAACCATCTGTTACTATTCCTTGACATGTTTTAGCGGTGTAGATTTGTCAGCTCTACAACCGTGCAGTAAAGGTAGACATTCAAGATGTCGTCCTCTGTCCATCTCTGAGCCTAGCCGATATTCATCTTCAGCCTCAGAGTGGTAATGGTGATGCTGCTTCCCCTCGCCATGAAATTTTTGTTCGGGGTTATCTTCCCCTAGCCTTTGTATATCCCTCTACTAACTACAAGGCAGGAGTACTGGTTTTGGTCCACCCCGGAATATTTCCGGTACCCACCATATCTGGTCGGCATTCCCCTATCCGCCACCTGGGGAGGCGCCTGGTGGGAGACCAGTAACTCCAACCTGGTTTCGGTACATTTACAACGCTAAAATTACGATTCGATACTAAAGTTTAATCCACTTATTTTCAACGTATGTGTGCTACTGGGGTATATTGTAAATATACACCAGATGTAAATGCTTGAAGGCTTCCTTCCTGGAGACTGGGAAATCAAAATTTGAAATTTTATTTCCGTCATCTTGCTGCAAGTTGGACAAGTATTACAAAAGTACCTGAGTACGTTTCGTTTGGAATTAAAAATAATTCGTTTTAAAGTAATTAAAGAGCCTGGAATATGGACAACTATAGTACAAATTATTTGTCACTCTGCCTATGTTTGAAACCTTGTTTGTTTTATCTTCATAAATATAGAAGTTAAGAGTGAAGTACCCATACAACCAGATAGCTGAACTACAGAGACGCACAAATGTTATATAAGTTTCTCTTTTAGAACAGAAAAATAGGTGTCCGATTTCTGAAGTGTGATGTCGAACATTGCTGTTACTGGCAAATCAAAAAGGGATCGAATACTTAAATATTAAACACTACATATCGTTTATATGGAAGAATCGTTGGAAATGGAATATTCATATCGAAACAATGTTGAAAATGGTATTTAAATATCGTTCGATATCGATGAATTGAATGTAAGTATCGAGTCTTTTCGACATTGGTATTTTTATATTGCAAAATGTCGATCAATCTCACAGCCCTGCAGAGAAGTAGACAAGCAAGAAACTGGATACAGCACACGAATCTTTAAAATGGAAGCTTAATAATTTAGATTTTGATAGGTTGGTTCTTGTCTGCCTTGCTAGTCACATCTCAGTCTCTTGTCTTAAGAAGAGAGGAAACCAGAGAAAAGTGAAAAACGATATCGCCGTACTTTGGTAATCGATCAAACAGCCTTTCTAGCTCATCGTAGAATATATGTTTGTCGTTATCGATACTTTGTAAGTATCAGTAGTATCGAGGTATCGAAAGTATCGTGAACCAATCACTACAATTTACAGCTTATTACAAAACTATAAATTTACTTGCAATTTAAAAGTGTTCTCAATGTATGATAATAACAAATTATAATAACTTTGTGATAAGAAAATATAATAAGTTTAGTTTCAAAAGCAATCTTAGAGATGTTTAATATCATGTTAAAATCTTAATTTGTAGTATGTCTAAAGTGATGGGAACACTTGTTGCTGTTGCAGTTGCTTGGCAACCGGAATGCCCTGGGAACACAGCAGGGCCTGCCCATCCTGATGAAGGCTTTTTGAGGTTTTTCCTCAGTTACACAAGGCAAATGCTTTGGTGGTACCTTTAAACTAAACCCTACTGACTTGCTACCAATATCCTCTACCCTACGCTATAACTGCCTAAGCAAAAGTTGTCCAATTCAATTTAACATAACTTACCTTTAACTAGGGGTTGGGGGCATTCTACACATTTCCTAAGTTACGTTTAATCAGAAAGCAATATTCTTTCTTTTTATCTCTGACGGCTCTTTCTTATTGGGAACAGATCGGCTAGTAAATATATATTCTAAGTATTATGCTGGTATTTGCCTGATGAGACTGAGCAAAGATCAGCCAGGATCGGAACATCAGCGGAAATGTCATCTGCGTAGTCCCTCCCCTCCTTGAACTTATCCGAAGAAAGCTATTTTTACGATATGAGTAGAATATTCTCAGCTAAATTTAATTCAAACCAAAAAGAGGTCTTCAGTAAAAGCCTGGACTAGCATGTAGAGTACACAAGTGTTACTTTTAAATTATTGTACCGGTTTTCGAAAAATAAGATTTCTTTCAAGATAACAAAATGAAAAGGAGGGGAAACAAGACTGTCGCTTACAATATGGCAAGGCCATGGTGTTTGTTATTGTTAACTGTTCTTTTTATTATTATCTTTATTATTACTCACCTTCTCTTATAAATTGCTTAATAAACCTTTTTAAGCTCGCAATCGTGACCTGTATACTTATCCTGGTTCCGACACATGACTTCCCTGATTTATGATCTGTCGAAAGTTTATATTAATTTTCCGTTGTGTACTACACGCTGAAGACAGATATGCCTACGTACTTATACAAGACAAGTGCAATGAGGATGTCCTTTAACGCGAATTACAAACAAGAAAGTAAAAACAGGGAAGGAGGTTTACATAAAGAAAAGAATCCGCTGCGTATTTAGATAGCTATGCTTCCTAAACCCAAGAGAATGGATGAACTTACACCTGTTTCACATTAAGAAAGAAAAGCACGGAACGAGACGAAACAGAAGATCTGCACATCCACCGCAAGCATAAACACGTTTTGAATGTTAATGAAGATGTTATTATACAGCTATAAACAAAGGATCACCTTTTATTATGAGAAAGCAAATGAGAACGACTATTTTGTATCTGCTTGTTACTTGTCTTAGAGTATATCCATACGGGTGAAAGATAGTAGTATCTTACGAAAATGAAAGCAAAAAAGAAATGAATGCTTTTGGCAAATTTTGTTAATTCATTTCCCTGTTAAAAGAGTCCCTGGTAAAAGTTAAGTAAAAGTAAAACATCCACTCGAGTCCCGCCAACATTAAAGAATAATGTATTAGTTCTGATTGTTATTAATAGACACCAGATTTAAATCATCTTCTTCTTTTTTTGTAAATCCCTCTTCTCTAATCTGTGATACAAACAACATACTTTTATGCTCATAATTCGAGCTGAATATCTGAAAACGAACAGACACATGTGCCTTTTAAAAACTTGACTACAATCCATTTTTGGCTATAACTTATGTGTCAGGTAACGAATAGACAAGTTAATGAGTTTAATCGGTATACTATCTCGCAATCAACCGATGTACGAGAATCCAGAGGAATTCTCAGTTATGATGGGCAATCCGACTGGGTTTTGAGCTTGAACCTTCTACTCAGCACTGGTTCTTACGCAGTATCTTCGCTATAGTATCGTTAACGTCTTTAAGACATACACTTTATGAATACTAGGGTTACCATACGTCCGTATTTTGTATAAGCAGTCCATACTTTGGAGGCTGTGTCCGTATCCGTACTGTACTTTGTAATAATTAACTAAATGTCCGTACTTTTCATTAATAAGTTGTTGAGTTTTAATTATATAAACCCATATATTTCCACAAATACATATCACAACATATACATATTACACACAAATGGGAATTATTCCTACAGCGTTAAACTGTATATCGCCTAGCATTTGTTATTGTCTAGCAATGCCCTTAGTGTTTATTATCGCCTAGCAACGTTTTAGAAACACAAATTATTGAAACGTAATGACTAAAGGATCCTCCGACCTTGGCAATAGAGAAAATACAAATGTAAACCATTACCTAAGATTAGTTAGGCTGACCAAATGTACTCTTTTCTAGAGTATTATGCTCTTTTTAAGGTGGAAACACACTATACTCCCCAATTTCTTGGCAATGTACGTTTTATACTTTTTCAAATCAATTAACAAATTCTACGATTTTATTGGGTGTCAATTCCAAGTGTTCTAACCCACTGGAAAGCGAAATGATTATCGCGATTGTCTTGCTCAGAAAGAGTACTAAATTTTTATGAATGAATCATTAAAATATGTATCCTGACTGATGATAAAGCACCGCTTACAATTCTATTTCTTAATCATCTCCAGAATCAGAATTTTGGTTGTTTTTAATCAGTAACAACGTCAGGTATTGCGTGAAACTATTGAGTAGATATTACAACAGTGGAAGTGTCAATGCACTACTTCAAAGTTTAGAAACAGATTAGAACAGGATAATTCACTATTTCGGTACAAATCATGCTAACAATGGTTGAAAGTGAGGACGTTCTGAACAAAACACATGTAAGTAGTTACTAGATTTTATGCAGAGATAATATGATATTTGCAGAACTGATCCTAATGATTCTTCAGTGAAGCTAAAAAGATTGAACATTTTTACATGCTTCAAAGGATTGTGTCTTACGAGGGGTTCCTTTCTTTTGGGGCATTTTGCTTACATGTGACAGGAGAGACATCCCCATCAAAGAGTAAGGACAATGACAGTTTTTGTTGTTGTGCAGCGAGGAAGGATGTAGAAACAAACTTGAATATTTGGAAAGTTAATCGTGTGACTCTTGTCAAGAGATGCAGAAGCGTAGCGACAGACTTGAAACAGCCTAGTATTCAGTCGACACTGTCAGAGAATGATTTTGACACTTGGTTTTAACACTACCAGGAAGAAATACAGAGTTTGAAAGGGTCTTTAGTGTTATAAGGAGTTGCTGAACACGGGGGGAAAAGTATGTTGGAGGTGAGCATCCTGGAACATATTATGAAAATGAAAACAAAAATAGACACACCATGCGATAAATTCAATGTAATCAGAAAATGGGATTAAAAATTGCCTTTATACAGAATGAAAGAAACACACTTTTATTTTTCATGTACGTATTTTCTTTCCATACTTATTATAATTTGATATAGTATCAAATAAAATCCTTTTTAGAAATTAAAAAGACATTCTCATATAATTATCATTAATATAATCTTTCTAGTTGAAAACTTTCTGGATATCGAAGATTAGCATCAATTTTGTATTTCATGATGGTGTCGCAAGTAATTGGATTTTGTTTATGGCCTTTAGGTATCTAAGGCTCAATCCGCCACAAGTAATTGTTCGGAGTTTCGTTCTATTTGATTAAGCTACTTTTAAGGTACTTTGTCCGTATGTAGTCCGAAAATATTATGGTAACCCTACAAATACGGAAAGAGATACTACTATTTCTTGAGCATGAAAACTGTGAAGTGGTGTTATGTCTTTGTTCAATACTATTAAAATCAAGTTTCATATAGAATAACAGCAAACAATCAGGATTTGCCAGATGTGGACATCGCGACTTCAGACTATCAAACAACAGGAATATGGAAAGCAACTTCTCTTAAAGAAAGCAACTTGAGCAAAAAAGATTTTCACCAAATCTAGCCAAATCAAGGGAAGGAAGAAGTGTGTACACGATTCATTTCTACTGACAAGGAAAAGTAGGGAAGTGACAGCACCTCACCTTCCACATATTGTACATCAATTGAAAGGTCTCATTGAGTGTAGTTTAATGGCAAATGATTAGATTGTTCAAATATATCTAGCACGAGCTATGGCCGCTAGAAGGCCAGGATATTCTTCGGCTCTATCTCGTGTTGTGCTCTACTTAGATCACCGTTCCTGATTCTATGTATTCCTCGAAGACTATGTAACTGACTTGAAGCTCCGTTCCATTTCTTTTATTTATTATTGTTACGCATTTTCCTATATTGAGCTTCAAAGCCGAAAGATTCTTACTATCGTGATCGCGGTGTCATCAGTATTTCTTTCTCATGTTTTTGAGCAATGGATTAATCTTTCGATTCTCTTTTGTTTATCTTTATTGGCGTAAAGATTTACTTCTTGAACTACTTTGTGACATATCTTTCTTCCTTCATCCTTTTGTTACGTATTTTCTGATTGGGTGATAGTGTCACCATCCCTGAAAGGACCAAATCTCGATTCATCTCAAGTATGTGGTCTTATATCATTGGCAAATCTTCCCGCCAAGAGAATTACTTGCTCGATAAACTTATTAAATTTCTTATATTAATTAATACACTATTTACTTCCAGTTTTAAGATATATTATGTTTATGAATTTTCATTGAGTGTAACAAAATTCAGGTATAATTGGTTTATTTTTTCAGAAATTGTGACCTTTTCTTATGTTTATATTGTTCTTCCGCCTTGCGTACGTCATTTGTCGATGAAGAAGGCGGTTGTGATAGGATTCTGAAGCTGATACAGACAGATAAGGTAGCAGGACACTGATTCTCTCCGGTTTTTTTTAACTGTAATTTAAACCTCCATTTCGTATATTAAATCAGTGCTCCTGCCTCAGGTAAAGTTTAAATTAATTGAATATTGAGAAGAACCATGTTCGCTCACCCAAGAGGTTAAATTTTGAAGTTTGATATGCATCGTGGCATCTTCCGCTCTGTTGGACGCACAAAGAGAAGACATCTTTAAATCTCAGTGAATAATTATATCTTTCGTGTTTTGGAGTTTCTCGAGTATAAATTAATTACATCTAAATTCTGTTTTCGGAAGTGAAAATTATTTGTGCACTATGTGTAATATTTTTGATATAAAGTTTCTAGTGTAAAGTTATATCTTTGCCATGCAAAGTTAAACTAGGTAAGGGGACATGGGTCTTCCATATGCCATAATGCTTTGATTTAGTTAAGCTTAAATCCGTTAACAGATCTCTGGTTTCTCTCCTTATTTGTTTAATGTTTTATTGATTTAAGTAATATTGTGCTTTACGCACTCCCAATATGAATTTCGTTAGCTACTGATGCGAGAAGTTTAGTGCAATGAGTTCACAGTATTTACTTTATTCGTTCGGTATCGGTTGAGTTTCGTCGGCTTTGGTTCCGTACCGTTTGTTTACATTTAAATTTTAACCAGTTTCAAAAACTGTATGATCGCTAAACAAAATATCCAAATTTGTATTATGAAATTTCGAATATTTATTTCGAAACACCGATAAAAATGTCAGAAATCTTGATTTGTCATATTATGATGTAATGTTGAAAAGTGCTTAGAGTGGAACTGACCCATATTTTATAGTGACAGTGATACAGTTAGACAGGGTCAGAAATTTCGAACATTTGTTAATACTATCGATATCTTCTACGTATAAAACAATGAATAATTCTCTAGAAATAAGTGAATTGTTTATCAGAGAATGTAGATTTTAGATATTTAACAGAAATAATTTAACTACTTTTGAAAATATATTTAATTGTTCCATTGTATTATTCAAGGTATCATCCCAACATTTGCCTAGTGTGGTGACAGGAACCAGGGAAAACCTCAGTCAGGATGCACGACCGCTGGTATTGAACCCAAGACCTCCCGAACGCTAAGCCAACGCTCTACCACTGAGACACGACCGCTCGGTGTGGCTCGCTGGTATAATAAGTAGTGAAATTCATACAAACTTAAATAAGTTATTAGCGTTGAAAATTCAGTAATATTACTTGGTGTAGCAATGAAAGTATCAATTCCAGTCTAAAAATTTGAGAATCCCTGCGCTAAAAAACATAGTATAAATAGTCTGCTATCAACCATTAACTAATGTCATACGTTGCATGATCTTTTAGTGGTCTACCTGTAGGAAGCTGATTCTGAAATCCTAATCATATTTTACCAGTTATAACTTAACATTTGCCTTCATTGATAGGAAACTGACTTACAATACTTTTCCAAATTGAATAAAAATATGATCAAATTAAGGATTTAGGAAAGTCAATGCTCGTAAGAAGTATTTAGATGAGCATGGGCGGGCAGAGGGTAATCCCGTATAGATTTAGGGTCCCTAGACTGCCCACTATGCCCATGCATTAGGACGGTCGTAACTCTGTGCTTACTATTTACATAGGTAACTGAGTTAGTGGTGATGGGGCCCCTAGGCTACAGCCAATTTAGCCCATATGTTAATCCGGCTCTTTCTGTTAGTATCATGAAACAACTTCATATTTCTAAAATGTAAGGTCGACTTCTGGATTGTCTCTGTAGACACTTGATAACCCATCAAGATTTATATAAATAATGTGCCTTTAATAATAAACGAGACTCTGAAAGTAATGAAGACTTGAAGTGAACAATGACATCAGTTTCAGTTTTGTGAAAATTTGTTACAAGAATAACCATCTTCTGAGTGCTATAACATAAATAAGAATCGCAGTCCAAATACGTTTACTGGTAGTTCAATTGGGTGTTTATAGAGGGTAAGACATGGTTTTCTATATCGATATTCTAATTTAAAAGAAATTGCTTTTTATGTAAGTTGGAAAATGGCACTTAGATACTAAAATATTATTTTAAATCTTCAACCGAGCTTTGTAAATTAAAATATTATCTTTGATTGTGCAAATCCAACATTAGAACTCAATTAAAAGTCACGTTTGTCGTTTCATTGAGTGTGAATTTCATTAAGGGATGGCTGCCTACATGTTGTTGAACCTAATCTCGCAGCATGTTGAATATAGAATGTGCCGCAAGTAACTTTCTTAAAAAGTAGTCAAATGTCTATAGTTTACAAAACAAGCGTTTTGACTGGTTTTATATGTTTCTTTATACAATTACTGTATAACAATTCCTGGTATAGTTAGAGAAGTTGTCAGCCTGTTCTTTTTACTAAAGTAGTAAAAGAGATCTTTTATTTTGGAGACGCATTTTATATCAACCGCTTACGAGTAAGATTTGATTTTCCGTATATTTTATAAGCAATTTCAAGACGTATATCAACACTAAAGTAAGTGTTGTGTTGACACTCACGTCAGTATAAGATTTGTAACCGAAGTACAAAAAGTTTGTCGTTCCTTGGTTGGGCAAAGTATAATAATTCACATTTAAATTGCTGCGCATCGTTGTATCCTTTTGCTTCTTTAGCATATAATATACATCGTGAGATTACCTATGACTTGTATGAATAAAATAGTGTTTTTCTAATGCGATACGTATAAAGCGTCTCTAACCACAACCGGTCTCTAAATCATCGAAGGACATTTTCTTCTATTTACATTTATTAATTTGCCCTAACGCAATAGTCAAATTATCTGTAAAAATTTAATTTCAATTTTATTTTCTGATTTGCTGTCACAGCACGTATATGAAGGACGATAGAGCGACCGAGGAAGCTGCTTTCACAAATTTGATCATCAGCTTTGTTAATTGTATAATAAATAAATATTTGTTACTAGTGCTTCTAGTATTCTATTGCTTTTCACAGATTTATGTTTCGGCTCACATTTTTATTTCAGGTTTGTTTAATATCTAAATGTATAAGTTGCTTTGATTCGTTCGATTAGCATTAGAGTAGAAAAGATAAGATTTTGTATCTTGTGAACAAGGGCTCCATTTCTGCATTGAAACTACTATGATTTTCCTCAAAGATTCATTGTCGGTTGTCTGTCTCACAATTGGAGATTCTCCGTCGAGTCTTCTATATTCTAGTAGTTAAAAATAAAAGCTGAAGAAATTAACTAAACATTTTCCGTCGAGTCCCCTTCCTTCCCCAGCAGTGATACCCACCTCAACGGACATTCTTCGTAAGTCTCTAATAGGAAGATCAGCGTCATAGTCTGTCTCATGGTGCCAACCATTTTATTTTTACTAAATATAGTATCTGTGGAATTCCTATTTCAACATATTTGTGGATGTTGTTTCTCATACTCTCACCTTCTCCTTAAAACATAATAAAAGAACTCAGGAGAAGGAGAAGATAAGCAAAACCCGCTTGTGGGCTTCTCAACGGCTTCTTATGGCTCTCTCCTATCTTCGACTGATTATATCTTGCCCTTCCACTATCTGAATCTATTTCTACCATTAGGCAGAGCTGTCACAAAGAACAACAAGGTGTCATTATCTTTAAAATGATGCATGTTTGCACTTATCCAGTTTAGGCTGTCAATCCTTCGATTGGAATGCAAAGTGGACAAATTACAAAATTTCATTTTTAAAAGCTTTTTTAAGTTCTTCAACTTTTAAGCTTTTTAACCTGATTTCCAACTACTTTTGGAAATTGCAGCTGTTTAGATAAATCTATTTTTTATACTGAGAATTTTACTAAGAACACTTGTTATGTTCACTACCCGAGTAGCACATCAACGTGTTTTGAACGTTGATGTTTTGGTTTATTTCGTTGAATAACAATTATCGGTTGAGAAAAGTACGTTTAATCTTAAATCATATCTCAACAAACAATTGATATTGTTGATAAGATGTTAGTTCAACGTGGATTCAACTGTTATTTTCAACTATGGTATTGATTTCGTTTCATGGGATTCTTCCTAATTTAATGGAATAAAAGTTATAATTAAAAGCTAATTTAATGCCATTAACTATTATTTTGTGTCATCTTTTGCATGCTGAAAACATGTTGAATTTCAATCTATATTGCAACGAAAATTTGATTTCGTTGATAGGATGTTAATGTAACATATGTTAAACTATTGTATTGAACTGTGCCCTAGATTATCTTTCAAAGTTAATTGCATGAAAATTGTACTTTTTAAAAGAGAATAGAATAAAATTAACTACATTTCTCATGTTCTCATTTGAATGTTGAAAACAGATTGAATCTTAAAATATATTTTAAAGAACATTTAATTTCGTTAATAGGGCGCTAATGTTAAGTGTTGTCAACTCTCAATTTCAACTACGACATATTGCTTTATATGCGTTTTTCTAAGACGACATATTACAATTATTAAAAAAAAAAAACTTTAATAGTGCAGCGATGGTCAAAGTGTTAAAGAAGTAAAAATACATATAACTAAGAAAGAAGGAAAGCATTTTTTATTCTTATTCTTATGATGGTAAAACGAACGTCTGGATTTGTGGTGACTGCATTAAAGACTGCCCTTTACTATAGATACCGTAAAAGAATAGTGGCTATGAATCAGGGGTAACGTGTTAAGCTACCAACAACGAGTGTGGAACATTCCAGTTACGAACCCCACAGCAGCTGGTTGGATAATTTACTATTGGAAAGTTAATATATCGTGATGAAAGCAACACAAAATGCAACTAAAGGTGTATACCAATATACGGCGATCATTTGGTCAACTGAACCGTTTCTTCATCGTCCGATTCTTGATTTCAACTTGTTTCTTCTCAAATATTATTCAATGTCCAATAAACAGTTGAACAGGAGGACATTTCGCTACACTTAACTAACCAACTCTATGGCCTATGGAACTCGTAAATTCATCGTCGCAGTAACAAAGGTTCGTCATTGGATTCTGTCCTGGGCAATATCAAGCCAGTTTTCATCACGAACACCTACTTCTTGAAGATCTCTTCTAATATTTTTCTCCCAACGACGTCTCGGTTTTCCCAATGGTCTCCTTCCATCCGGACTTCCAACCAGGATAGAATATAATCTTCATTTTTGCCCATCCAATGGCCTGCCCACCTTAGTCGTCGAGATTTCATTATTTTTACATCTGGTGACCCATACAGTCCGTGGGGTTCTTCACTATGCAGTCTCCTCCACTCTCCTGTCATCTCATCTCATTTCGGCCCGTATATCTTTCTCAAAACCTTATTTTCAAATACACATAATTTATGTTCATCTGCTGGGGTCGTACTCCAACTTTCGCAAACGTGAAGTATTACCGGCCGAATAACATTTCTGTATATTTTTAATTTCAATTTCCTTGATATTAATCGCGATGTTAGAAGTTTCTGGACTGAATAGAAACATCCGTTCCCCGATACTAACCGACTTTTTATTTCTTCCGTTACCTCATTTTTGTTTGTTACGTATGCTCCGAAGTATTTGAATTTTTACTTTCTCTATGACCTCATCCCTATTTCTTATGTTTTTATTTCCTTCATTCCCTGTCTTTCGGCTTGTTATCATGTATTTTGTTTTATCTATGTTTACGTGTAGACCTATCTCAAAGCACGCTTCTATAGGCAACGGTGTTGCTTTGTAGTGCATATATATCGTCCCCTATTAAATCTACATCATCCGCGTATACAAACAGTTGATTCAAACTATTCAATGATAGTCCCTATTTGTCCCATTTAGATTTTAAAATCGCATATTCAAACGCAAAGTTAAAAAGTGGTGGGGACAAAGCATCGCCTTGTTTCAATTCGTTGCGAATCTTGAAACTATCTGACATATTATTACCTATCCGTACTCTGCTTATGGGGTCGCTGAGACACATCTTTACAAGTTGAACCATTTTTTTCGGAATTCCAAATCGTATGAGGATACTGTATATCTTTTCCCCTTTGATAGAATTATATGCTTTCTTAAATCAATGAATAGCTGGTGAACCGTCCCATTATATTTCCATTTCTTCTCCAAAATTTGTCTCAAGGCGAAAATCTGGTTCAACGTGCATCTATTTCTTCTAAATCCACATTGGTGATCTCTGATTATTTCACCTACGCAAGCATTTAGGCGTGTTAACAGAATATTACTTAATACCTTGTAGCAGGTTGGAAGTAACGATTTTCCGCGATGATTATTACAGTCCGGTTTATCGCCTTTTTTTTTTGTAAATCGGAACTATTATTGAGGTATTCTATTCCTTTGGGAGCTCCTTCTTTCTCCATATAGCACTTATCAATTGATGTAGTTCCTTGATTAGTGCCGTTCCTCCTGATTTAATAAATTCGGCTGGAATATTGTCTATTCCTGGTGAGTTGAAAATTTTTAATTTCTTTACCCATATTTCGATCTCGATCTCGCTGGGCTCTGAAATCCACGGTTCTGCGGTATGTATTTCAAATTCCTCTGTTTGTTCCCCGTTGTGTACATTAAGAAGTTTGTCGAAATAACTTTTCCACACATCGACCCTTTTTGTCGGATCCGCCTGAAGATCTCCACGTTCATTTCTAATCATTCCTAACCTCGGCTGGTAACCTTTTCTTTGTGAGTGTAGATCTCGTATGTTATTTGCCCTCCCGTTTTCCTCAATCTCCTGAATCTTCTACATCAGATATTCTCGCTTTTTGTTTCTGAACCCGAGTGTGGCGTTTCGTTTCGCATTACTGTAGTGGTTGGTATTTGCTTTTGTTACTTAGCCATCGTTGCCTGGCTTGTTTTCGTATTTCATGAAGCTTAAGGCATTCTTCATCAAACCAAGGTTTGTTTTTCTGTTGTTTCTTCTCACCTACACTTTCCTTCGCTGCGCTCTTAATTGTTTCACGAATTGCCTCCCACATCTTACTTACATCAATTTCATGATTAATATCATCATTATTATTACTCGAGTCGGCTAGGATTTCAAACCTATTTGAGAGTTCGAGTTGATAATCTGCTTTTATGTTAGGATTATTTAATCGTTTAACTTCGAATTTCAGTTGTTTTGACCCCTTGCTTTCTCTAACATTTCCCTTACTTTTGTGATCACTAATTGATGGTCGGTGTCACCTTCCGCTCCTCTGTACGACGTAACGTCCATTATGTTGGTGTGTCTTCGTCTATCTACTAATACGTGATCGATCTGGTTGAGAGTTTTGCAGTCCGGAGATACCCATGTGTATTTGTGTTTGTCATTGTGTTCAAAGTACGTGCTCTTTGCCAGTAGGTTTTCGAAATCGCGAAAGTTACCAGTCTTTCCCCATTGTTGTTGGTCTTTTCGTTAAGACTGATTAGTCTATAGTAGGTCTATATTTTCCTTCCCTCCCTACCTTTGCATTGAAATCACACAACACAATTTTCGAATTGTACTTCGGCATTCGGTCAAACAGTCTTTCTAGGTCATCGCAGAACATATCTTTGTCGTTATCAGTAGCCACCGCGGTCGGAGCATAGACGTTTAATTAAACCATGTTGTCCCATCGAGTACGTATCGTAACGTACGATAGTCTTTCGTTTACGAACTCTATATTCAGAACCAACTGAAGGATACTGTTCTTAATGTGGGATCCTCTTCCGAAATCGTGAGACTGTATTCCTCCGTTGTAGAAAGTGTACTTGCCCTGTGGTGCCCTATCTTGACCCTCCCACCGAACTTCTTGTATCGCTTATATGTCTAGCTCGTACTTCTTGGTCTCTCGTACCGCCACCTGAAGAGTGCCTTTTTGGTATATTCGTACGTTCCACGTTTCTATTGTAAAGTATTTCTTTATCTTTTCTTGGAGCCCCCTGAAGCAGTCCTCGCCCGGAGATCTGAATGAGAGACTAGTTTACCTCCGAAATATTTTACCCCAGGAGAATCCATGAACCATCTGTTACTATTTCTTGACATGTTTTAGCGGTGTAGATTTGTCAGCTCTACAGCCGCGCAGTAAAGGTAGACAGACATTCAAGATGTCATCAGTCCATCTCTGAGCCTAGCCGATATTCATCTTCAGCCTCAGAGTGGTAATGGTGATGCTGCTTCCCCTCACCATGAAATTTTTGTTCGGGGTTATCTTCCCCTAGCCTTTGTAGATCCCTCTACTAACTACAAGGCAGGGGTACTGGTTTTGGTCCACCCCGGAATATTTCCGGTACCCACCATATCTGGTCGGCATTCCCCTATCCGCCACCTGGGGAGGCGCCTGGTGGGAGACCAGTAACTCCAACCTGGTTTCGGTACATTTACAACGCTAAAATTACGATTCGATACTAAAGTTTAATCCACTTATTTTCAACCTATGTGTGCTACTGGGGTATATTGTAAATATACACCAGATGTAAATGCTTGAAGGCTTCCTTCCTGGAGACTGGGAAATCAAAAGTTGAAATTTTATTTCCGTCATGTTGCTGCAAGTTGGACATGTATTACAATAGTACCTGAGTACGTTTCGTTTGGAATTAAAAATAATTCGTTTTAAAGTAATTAAAGAGCCTGGAATATGGACAACTATAGTACAAATTATTTGTCACTCTCCCTATGTTTGAAAAGTTGTTTGTTTTATCTTCATAAATATAGAAGTTAAGAGTGAAGTACCCATACAACCAGATAGCTGAACTACAGAGACGCACAAATGTTATATAAGTTTCTCTTTTAGAACAGAAAAATAGGTGTCCGATTTCTGAAGTGTGATGTCGAACATTGCTGTTACTTGCAAATCAAAAAGGGATCGAATACTTAAATATTAAACATTACATATCGTTTATATGGAAGAATCGTTGGAAATGGAATATTCATATCGAAAAAATGTTGAAAATGGTATTTAAATATCGTTCGATATCGATGAATTGAGTGTAAGTATCGAGTCTTTTCGACATTGGTATTTTTATATTGCAAAATGTCGATCAATCTCACAGCCCCGCAGAGAAGTAGACAAGCAAGAAACTGGATACAGCACACGAATCTTTAAAATGGAAGCTTAATAATTTAGATTGTGATAGGTTGGTTCTTGTCTGCCTTGCTAGTCACATCTCAGTCTCTTGTCTTAAGAAGAGAGGAAACCAGAGAAAAGTGAAAAACGATATCGCCGTTTCCCCTTCCGTAACTTTACCGTTCTGTTTCTGGAGCGCAGAATACTTCTTACATTACGAAAAACAAGCAGATTTCCAAGTGGCATCTGCGGAATCTTGGAAATTATAATAGTAAAACATTCGTATATTAAAAAACCCATTGGAGAGCAACTTCGTGACAGAAGGAAAAAACATACGGAGAAACAGAGGGAAGCAATATATCATGTCTAAAATAAAAAAGAGACAAAGAAACCAGAGAAAATGTAAGAAACATTAAAAAACCAGAAGCGGAACAACTAGCCAAAAATACTTTAACAATTCTATTTGTGAAGTTATTTTTTTCGGTAGATAAATTAAAAACCAAACAAGGTTCTTCATCAACGTTTGTGGTCAACCTTGTCTTGCCAAAATAATTTCCGTCATGGGTAGCGTGTCTGCTGCCTTTGAAATTTAGAAAGCACAATGAAATATGTTAGGGAAAATCCTCCTGGTTCCAAGGACACAATGGTTTTCACAATTAAATTGTATATAAAGATTGATACAGTTTCAGTTTGCTCTTATTCTATCGTTTTGGAACTGTTGTTTTTTCACGTGCACAGCGGAAGGTTTAAAAAGTACTGTCAATGCCAAATTTCTGCTGGTTACCTTTGAAAATTTAGAAAAAAATGATTTATATGTCTTCTTTATATATATCTGGAGCTTTTATCGCAGTCGATTGAACAGGAAGAAACAAGAAGTAAATAAAAAATGAATTCCTATTCCTATTATTTTGACTTCTCTCTTTGAAGTACATATGAACAAATATTTGGGTAAATGAATAAAACATACATTTGACAGACAACAGTTTATGAAATAAGAAAGAGTTTGGCAATTTACACCAAGAGTTTCAACCATTCGTACCTGAAGAATTTAATGAAATTATATAGAGCATTCAATAAGGGATACCCATAGGGCCGTATTTGGCCCACAATATGCTTAATATGAAATAATGCTTCCAAGAAATTTAATTTACTAAAAAGTAGCCAAAGTTCTACAATTTGTAGTGCTTTCTCATTTTTATAGCTTTAAGGAAAAAGAAACAATGTTCAAAATTTTCTGACATTTTATTTGATGAATTTAGAAATATTTTACTTTCTAAAATAATTTTAAATCGATCTTATTAGAGGAATTTATTTGCTTCAAATGAATATTATGGACGATTCAGCGACATATATTACACTAAAGAAAAAAATGAAGGGTTACAACGATTTCTTTGCCACGAAATTTCGAACTTTTGTGGTTTTGATGGAACCGAAACCGATCCTTTTTCTGACTTTGCATGCAAATTGTATTATCAAGCACATATTGCAACATTTTAATCTTCAAATGTGTCATAGATATTAGAATGAGATGTCATGCGGCAAGAAGAAAATATTACAACAATATGTTATCATTAAAATCTGAACTTTTTGTTTTACCTTAACAGCGAGTGATATCGTTTCCTTCACCTTGCATAGGAATTTCATTTTTACCGAGTACATTGCTACAACATTAATTGTGATCCTTTTACTCTAATATCCGTTGAAGAGACATATCTGAAGAGTACAGGGAAAGAAGGGGGAATATGCATGGAAGGTGATTTCTCGTAAAACGCATATTAAAGTCTAACACTCCCATTTACTCCCATGTATTCCATATTCTTAAAACCGCTATCACTTTGTGATTATTTGCGCTTTTAAATTGAAACTTTCTGAGGTGTTAATACCACAATTCAATGAACGGTTTCTATCTCTGCTGTTTATAGTAACAAAACAAAAGTGAACATATAACAACCAAATCTAGATCCTTCTTAAAAGAAAATATGAATAATAAAGCGAGTTCATCTCAATAGATCGAACAATCTAATGACGGCATATGGAGAACAATTACATTTTATCTATCATTATATCACCTAGTAGCAGAAAATATTTTTCCCAACGTTGATTTTCGTTGTGTAGTGTTTATAAACTGTTGCCACAATGTTATTGATGTCCGCTATGTCGGCCATTTTCCAACTGACTTTTCCCCAATTGCATACCAAAGTTGATTCAACGTTTAAGTTGGTCAGAAAACTGCGACCAGAGGCGACACTTCATATTTTGGCCCCTCCCCCGCAAAAGAAGAAAATGGGACCCCTTGATAAGAACGTAATTTCATGAAATGTAAGGGTAGAAGAGGTTTTTTTTTTTTTTTTTTTTTTTTACTATTTCGGGACTAAAAATCTTTTAATTTTGTCAGTTTTACCATTTGTGTCGGTCTAACCGAGCAAGCCAGTAACAGTTCAACATCACTACATGGTAAGGAAGAGTGTCCTGATATATACGCTGCAACTTGACATTATCCGCAATCGTTTCTATGTTCAACATTTTCGAGGTTATAGTCTAAGGGAAACAAAGTTCGTACTTTATTAATGCTGCACAAATGCAATCGTTATAGTTGTTGCTACGGAGTGTGGCCATATAATAGGCGTACGATTAGACTATGTGGATAAAATAAGGCCCTCCGGATCATAACACTCTTTGTCCAATAAACAAAACCTTTCAGGGGAGGCAAAAAACCTACATGTGGAATCAATACTTTTTATGTAAACACGGTATTTCAGACGCGCTTTTTGCAATGAAAGACATTTTTCTTTCGTAAACGGATTACACAGATCGACATAATGCACAACTATTGAAATGGGGGAATCCGTAAAAAAGTGAATTTCGTTCACAGGTGGACAAAGTGCGTTTTGATCCGGAGGTCCTCAAAAGACTGTTTCAGGTCCCTATAATTTCAAACAGAGAGATATGTTTGATCAGATGTTAGCGAAGTAAAACACTCTATTTATCCACATAATCATATTAAGACCGCATGCCCCAAGAGAAAGAAAAGAACAAGAAACCAAATTACCAAATTGATGCAAAGGAGAAAAAATAAAATTATAGTAGGAAACGAAATATTATTAGGTAAACGATGGAATTTTAATTTTCCTTATGTACGTGAGCCACTTCTTTTTCTCAATTCCATATATAACAATGATGCTGTGTAGAGTGTAGTGTCACAACTAAAAATATGCTACCCACAGAATACTGAAATCAGAATGAATAGTAATGAAGTCAAACGTCTGCACATTATTTCGACACTAAAATTGCTTTTTCCTAGCTTTCACCCTGGAGAAGTTATCGATAATGATGTCCGTATTGATCCGTTTGGCTCTCTCTACCTCTATGCTCAGTAATGAGAGTTCGCGCAACCTGTCTCCCCCTGTGGTTTATTTATTTAATTGTATTTTACACCAACCAAAAATGGCAATTAATAAATACAATACATATTCAATGTACAGAAATTACAATGAATATACACATTTCTTATCCACAACTATTGTCTTTTGATTTAGTAAAATAATAATACAAAAAACACAGCTACAACTACAAACCTTTACTTCATGACAGGTCTACATTTGTTTAATTTCACTGTACAAACGTGTAAGATACCTTCTTACTATACATAGGGATATTTTAAGCTTAGAGAAGGATCTTTCTGCACTGGCAAAGTGAGAAACAGCAGCAGTGCAGTGCAGACGTCCTGGTAGTTTGATGCCACAGTTGTTTAACCCAGAAGGAGAAGCCGTGCCAACTCCTGAATACTGGTAGTCTTCTCGATCTCGTCCTTATGTGTTCAGCGAATTAAAATCAATTCCACATCCATATTATCAGATAAGTCGATCTTGTAGAAATTTGTCAGCTCTGTAGCGGCTTTCTCCAGTTCCTGCTCAGTGGCTGTTCATAGTTTGCTGGGGTGCAAAATGCTGAATCTGCGTACGACTGATTTTGTGCCTTCAAGTCTTGATGACAGCTGCGCTACAGCTACGTCCAGTGTCGCATGGTATACATTGATTGGAAACCGTTCTTTTGCACTGCTGAATCTGTGATCTTCAAGTAGTTCGTCAAAGTGTCGCTTGATTTTTGGTGCTCGTGTGTCTTGGAACTGGCTGTCAATTGCCCATTGCTCTGCCATTTCAATGGGTCTCGCTTTCGTCTGCTGATAACTGTTCCTGAGCGTGAGAAGACGATCCCGTGTGTCGTCGAAAAAGCGAATGGCAGCAAACAGATCCGCTTCCGTTTTTTGCAGCAGCTGACTAACAAGGTTGAAAGCACCAAATACATCAAGTAGAAAAGTCAGGTAGAAGATGAACTTAAAGGTCGACACCTACTTCAGCAGACAAGAGACTTCTTGACGTTCCCCCTTCTTATTAAATGTTACAGCCAATGTTGTAAGGCTTTTGGTAATATAAAAAACGCAGCTTGATCGCCAGCATTGAGTTGTACCGGCTGGTCCAGCGAACTGGATTCAGTTTCTTTAGAGTTACAGCTGAGGCAGATTCTGCACACAAGTTCTTTAGGATGTCCCACCTGTTAACGCTGGAGGCAAAGAAGTTGTACAATTCTTGCAGCAGAGCAAAGAAATTCTCTATGTGAGAAACGACTTTCACAGTTGCATTGATTACGAGGTTCAGATTTAGAGCCGCACAATGCACGTACTCGGCAAGGGGTTGCAAGTCCTTGATTTTCTTCTGTACATCTCCGTATCCGCCATTCATTGTGTTCGCGCCATCGAATCCTTGCCCCTTGCAGTTTTCCATCTTCACACCCTTCATCTCCAGAAGCATCTTGATCAGAGAAAATATCCCTTCTGCAGTGCGGCCCTCTTCTTTATAAAAACCTAAGAAGGACTCCTGTATCTTCAGCTCCCTTAGTGCATAATTCTTCTCGTGTTCAATGGTAACGTATCGAATGATGATTCTCAGCTGGCCGTCCTTTGCAACGTCTTGAGTAGAGTCCAAAATTATGGGTGAAAACGCGCCTTTTCTACGTCATGCAGAATTTCTCGCTCGAGATTTTCTGCCAAAAGTTGTATTAGCTCATCTTGAAATTTGTGGTGGAAATACTTGATAGATCCCGAAGGTATGTTCACAACCGACTTCATAACAGAATCAAACTCCGCCAGAATATCAACCTCAACAAGGAAGTTGCCCCTGAATGTGTGTTCTTCGTTTTCGCGGTGACCACGATGTGGCATATTTGATGTTGCTAATCTGATGATTATACGGACAATTCGCCCAAGAACTTGCCTCTAGAATATCTCACTTCTTCTGAGTTCTTCCTGTTTCTTCATCCAGGGTCTTGGTTTTCTTCCAACGGTCTTACACCTTGCAGGCCTCGACGTGGCAGGGTGATTTCCCGTGGTCTTTAATTTTGCGACTCAGGCCCTTCCAGTTACGAACACCGTTGGTCCACACTGGACGACAACTATCACTATTTCTGTCAGCGAACAGCCAGCAAACTTGGCAATATGCAGCGTCAAGCTTCTTTGGTTAGCACAGCCACGCCCCTGCTATTTTCATTTCTTTGTTGCTGGTAACATAGTATTGACTTGAGAAGCTTCTACCGTTTTGGGAGTCTTTCGTAAATGGGCCTTCTGGTCGGTACGGGCCTTGCGAAATTATGTAACTTTTAACTGCAGCACAAAGTTTGGCCGGATAATGTCCACGGTCGGTGGGAAACGGCTCTTCAGACACTTTCGCTATAATGTCCTCTTTTCTGAAATCCAATTCTTCCAGGTTCTTTTCTTGCCCTCCTTCTGATGAAAACGTATCTCCTTGTGGAAAACTGCTGCTAGGGTGAACTGCTGACGAAATTTCAAAGTTCAGTTGTGGCTCCAAGAACATGTTCAGGATTTGTGGATTGTCCTGGTGGCGCAGGTATTGTTGGCAATTCCTCATTTCCCTCGGACTCAATCTGCTCAACATGAACTTCTTCGGACTTAGTGCATGTTGTTGAGAAGAAACTGTCAAGCTTTGGAATTTTACTGAGCAGTTTCGCAGCTTTCTTCCTCTTTCGCCTTTTTGCAGTTCTACTAGTTCCACTTTTTTCTATGGCGATGATCTAAAAGTAATAACAAGAAAGAAAGAAGCAAAACTGGTCTTGTACCTACATATTTATTCAGAAAACATTGCAAACTAAGGATATTTCATGCATTTCAGATATTTATATGCCCTTGTACTTACATCCTTTGGTTTCTGTGTGTCTCACTCATGGGATTCAAGTGAAAAGTAGCATTTCTTATAGTAAATGTCATAAAAAGTACCTCGTCTGTGGAAATACCCTGTACTTCATTTCGTCATCTGCAAGTCACTTTAAGTATAAATAAGCAATCTGACATATATGAAACTGAACCGAACCGAACCGAACCAGTAAATAAATATTACATATTTAGGGAAATATAGTTTTATAAGGAAATGAACTAGCTAGATTTGATGAAAGGCTTATCGCAATACAGAAAAAGTGTGATTTTTTTTTCCAGAAGTAGAGTATACAGCTTTGGAACTTTATCCCAGTAATAATAAATCTGCACTTTATTATATTTTAGGAAGTGCACTTCAGAACTGTACTCATTAGCTGCACGGAACTAATCGATCATGTTCACTAGTGATAAAGTCGGCAAAATTTATTTTCTGAGAGTAGGTTATAAAAAAATTGTTTTCAATATTCATTATTTACGAGGTCCAACGAATATTGAAATATTGAATGAGCACAAATCTGATTTTCAATAAGATAGGAAATACAGAATTACTCGCAGACGTTGTGTGTAACTGTCCTGTTTTGAACCATCATCAGATCACAGAAAAAAACAGAATGTTACCCATACTGCAGTCGCAGAGGTAATGCCGTCAGGTGCATTGAATCCTATCTGTAGAATTGCATCATCTGTAGAATTTCAAATTCGTACTTTGAGATTTCTCCCAATGAGCAAATGTTAGATGTGTTTTTTAATACAAAGTAATCAACTGAAATACGAAAAGCACTTACTTTAATATGCTTCTTTAGGGTCGACTTCAGAACGGCTGCACGACAACACGACAACGCTTTTTGTCCAACACCCTTCACAAAAAATTGCGCCGCGTGGGAAAGGTTTTACTATTGTTTTGTTTAAAGAGTATTCAAGTATTCAATGGTGCGAGTCCAACAAACCAAGCATAATAGTCCCACGAAATAGCTGTAGTTACAAAAACTGCTACATCGAAATGATTTCCTTTGAGAATGTGTTTATGATTATATATATATATATATATAATTGTTCCGATAAAAACGTAACTAACTTTCGTTATAGCACTTGACAAGAGGGCCCCTTACACCTCAGTCACTATACTAGCGGCCCATGCCACATAATCCTGAAGTATGGCCCCCGTCTTCACAGGCCTCAGTCTTCACAGGCCTCAGTCTTCACAGGCCGGTGGAACCCTATACTTTATTAATTTGAATTTAGCTTCTCAGTTCTTATCTGCTGCATACTTGGGAGGGCGGTAAAACATTTAAATCGTCAGCTTCTGGGATGCTTCGCCCTCAAACAACTGCACGGAAAAGTGGTCTTTGTATGCCTCCACCAAGGGGGCCCTTGGCCTCGGGCTTCCTTGCCACTGCCGTGGTGGCGGGGGCAGTAGTGCTGCCTCTGACTGCAACGAATTGATTAAACGAAAATTTATGCTTGACCCGACGTTGTAACACAACCAGTTTAAGGGGCAGCCATGTTGTAACGATTATTCAACCATGCCCACCATTTGTGTTACAGTGGAAAGTTCTATTTAAATCGAATATAGTTTTGATGTTAGATATTCGTGTCCGGGAACAAACATTGGCTACTTTGTCTTTTGTAATGCAGAAACGTTAACCTCGCCTTCATTTGGCAATCACCGGAAGGGGGATTGTTAGTTATTACTACTTGCAATCTACATCTAGACACGTGTAGTGTACACACGCAAAGTGAAGTGAAAGATTTGCTGCTTTTGTTCTAAGACGGAAACATCGGTGTTAAAAGAAAGGAAATTTGGTCTGGTGGCAAATTCCTGAACTCAATGACGTCAATCATTTGTCGTTCGCAAGGTTAACTAAGCATTGTTGCGTAGATAACAACATCTAACAAGGAAACAGAGAGAGATGGACTGAAAGTCTTGAACAGTTTTTACATGATTGTTGCGTTCCATCCTAGGAAGGAAGGAAGTAAGGACATGTAAAGGTCTGTTTCGTTTTCTGATGCATCACCATTTCCCCGCTCGCTACCTTTCTGTCACGGAGCAGAGAACCAGATATCAGTTCTTGTAATGAACAAGAAACCAGAGACAAGAACAAAGGACTAGGAGGCACGGATAAATGGTAAGACTTGGCAATAAATCTTTACTAAAATAAAAGGAGGGAAATAAAAACATAAAAGGAAAGACATTTGCTTCTGCAAACTCTTTTTTCCACAGTGAAGTCTCTTTCATTCTCTTCTACAACTTGACCTCCAGAAGAGAAACCAACCTTCTTAATATTGCTTCTTTTAATTGTCAAAACGTGCAATGCTTAAGACCTTAAATTCGCCTTCAACCGTAGCAGCGGCACCTCAGACGGAATAGTGTTTCCATTGGGGAACAAAGAAGTCCATATTGAAGAAGTCCAACTGCACATTTAAGTCTACAATTCATATATTGCACGTATAGTAGTAAATCTCAATATTAAAAATGGCTTGGCCTTTATTTACACAACGGTCTCCTACACACACTTATTGTACAAACTTTTAAACCCGTTTGATATTCATGGTTCATGCCTTTCTTCCATAACTAAGTACCTGCTGCACCGTCGTCAGCAAGTTGCTCAATCCGTGTGTTATCTGTTATTCAACGTGGAACTTCCGGATCAGCCGAGGGCAGTGTACTTGGGTCGAGCCCTACTGTACCTATACAATCTATCCAGTGGCCTATGATCCAAACAGGATGGAATATGATTATTTGTTGATGATTGCAAACTTTACAGAGAAAGCAGAAACGCAACATAATTTTCTGCTGTAAAATTATATTAACTATTTTGATACCTGGTGCGATGATGGGGCACATTATTTCTAAAGAAAGAATCAAGTACCCGGTATTCTCTGTTTATGCAATAAATGGCACATCCATTAAATACATCGAAAGTCAGAAGTATCATGTTTGATAAAACTGATCTTGTGTGACCAAGGGCGCCGATTTCTGTGTAACTTTGGGGGGCATTCAGATATGTTTTGTTACCGATAAGGGCATAAGAAGGCACATCTTAATACAAATTCAATTCAGATTTTGCCAAATATTGTATATTCATAAAATATACATAATTCAAATAGTCATTATCAAGGCTTCCCCAGCCTATTACAGAATTTAACTATGTATAACGTTTAGAAACAGTTCACTAAAGCATATTATATTCTAACTAATAAGAACAAAGTTTCTGCTGTTACTAGAAAATAAACTTAGGAAATAACAGAAACTAATGTTAGTGTATGCAGAGGAGCTAGTTATTCAGCTTTTCCGAATGTTGCTCTCCATTTGTCCTGCTCACCCTTCCGCCGCGCTGAGCTACTGCTTTATTTGACAAATATTGTTTTTCTTCTTTTAATTCTCGGTTCTTCATCTCAACAATCTTGATTTCAAGAAGCTTCTGTCTCATCTACAGCGAGAAACAAATATTTGGACAAGTTCAACAAAGAAGAAAACAACCTGTATCACACGCAAAACGTAGCCCATTTCGAAATCTCTTGCCCTTTTATGATAATTCGGATAGCTTAGATATAATGCTATAGAAATAACTACTACTCGATACACCTGTAAGTTAACAGGCAACGAAAGAGTGACAACTACGTAAATTCATCGCAAAAAAAAAAAAGACTACCCCATACTACTCTCATAAGAAATGTTTTAGGTATCCTTTTGTGTACAAGAGCACTCTGGGTGGTGTATTCAGGCAATCCACACCGTGTCAGACATAAAGAAGCACTATGGGGAACAATGTGCGTTTAACAACATTAGAACTACTCACTTTAATCTCAAATTACGTGCGGAAGGTAAAAGGTACTGAGACATAGTCAAGCTTGTTGGAAGCCATGCTCTACCGTTGGATGCATCATAAAGAAATATAAAACAGAGCAATTATTGGGGATCCATTCTGGTTAACCAAGAACTAATTGCCCGGAATGAAACCTACTTTATTAATTCTGTGAACAAAACTCAAACAATTAGTGCTAAAGATTTGGCTACTTCACTTTGGCTAGGATATGCAAGATAATGTTACAGATGTGAAGATGTGAACAAAAAAATGGGGTTAAGAAGATGTGTAGAAACACAAATCAAAACACATATCAGAAGAGAGGAGAAAGAAGTTCTAATTTTCCAAGAAATGTCCATATGAGTGTCCAGAAATTTGAAGAAAGTTTTTTTTCTAGGATAAGACTAAGATAAACTTGTATTGTAGTGATGGATATCAAGACGTGTGGCGAAAGAAGAATAAAGTTTTCAGAAAACAGAACATTGCTACAACTAGTAAAAATGTAGGAAGGTCTATTACGATTGGGGGTTGTGTAATTATTAACGGAGTGGCCCGTATTAATAGTCTGGATACACATCTTCTAAATCTCATATTTTTCAATGAATTTTGGATAGTTTGTGGTGTATTGTGTAACATTAACTTACATATCCTAGGCGAGTGAAGTAGCCAAATCTTAAGCACTAATTCTTTAAGTTTTGTACACAGAATGAAGAATATGGGTTTCATTCCGGACAGTTGTTTTCTTGGTTGGTCAGAACGTATTCTATTCCGCAATAATTGCTTTGTTTTATGTTTCTTAATGATGTTTCCAGCGGTAAAACATGGCTTTTCAACAAGCTTGGCTTGCCTGACGCGGTGTTAATTGCTTCAATACACTACGTAGACTGCTCTTGTAAAACCACTTACAAAAGTAAATGGAGGTTAGATATACCAGGTGTATGCGTAAGTAGTTTCCGGTTTACCTAAGAGATGGCGCCAGCGAAAAGTACGCAGCGTATTCATTTGACACATACGTCATTTTGTTCATCTGACATTAAACTACAAACACACACAAGTTGAGTCCGCCAAACACTAGCCTCTTTGTTTTATCGTTCAGTGATCATGTCGAAGTGTGTGCCTCAAAAAGAACATTTGCGGCACACATTGCTTTTCTTATTTAATCAAAAGAAAAAGGCTGTTGAAAGTCATCGTGTGCTGGAAGAAACATATGGTGAACACGCTCCATCGATTAGAACATGTGAGACATGGTTTCGACAATTTAAAAGTTGTGATTTCAATGTGAAAGACAGTGCACGCTCTGGTAGACCACAAAAGTGCGAAAACGATCAATTGCAGGAGTTATTGAAGGATGACCCAACTCAAACTCAACAGCAATTGGCAAAAGCATTAAATGTGTCACAAGAAACAATCAGCAGACGTTTACGAGCAATGGGGAAGACCAATGAACTGGGTAAATGGGTCCCACACGATTTGAATGAACGTCAAATGGAAAATCGCAAAGTCACTTGTGAAATGATGCTTCAACGCCACGAAAGAAAATCCTTTTTGTATCGAATTGTGACGGGTGACGAAAAATGGATTTATTTTGAAAACCCGAAGCGGAAAAAATCGTGGCTTTCACCTCGCGAAGCCGGTCCTTCAACACCAAGGCCAAATCGCTTCGGCAAGAAGACCATGCTTTGTGTCTGGTGGGACCAGAGCGGTATTGCGTATTATGAACTCTTGAAGCCCTGCGAAACCATTAATGCACAACGCTATCGCCAACAAATGATTAATTTAAATCACGCATTGATCGAAAGACGACCGGAATGGGCCCGAAGACATGGCAAAGTGATTGTGTTACACGACAATGCGCCGTCTCACACAGCAAAACCAGTGAAAGACACCTTGAAATCGCTTGGATGGGACATCCTTCCTAACCCGCCGTATTCCCCAGACCTGGCGCCATCTGACTATCACCTCTTCGCATCAATGGGGCACGCGCTCGCAGAGCAGCACTTCAGCAATTTCGTAGACGTTGGTAAATAGCTCGACGAATGGTTTGCCGTAAAAGACAAGCAGTTTTTCTGGCATGGTATGCATCAATTACCTGAAAGATGGGCGAAATATGTAGAAGATGATGAACAATATTTTGAATAAAACAAAATTAATTTGCCTTGAAAATTACGTGTTTTCTTTACCAAAAAAAAAAAAACGGCAAAAACTTATGCTTACACCTGGTATAAGAACTACAAGCGATTTCCTCCATGAGAATTGTTTCACTGTACGCCTAATAGTTACACAACCAACATGACAGCAAAAATATGCGCTAAAACATGGCATGACAGGATATTCCTCCATTTGGAGGAAGAAAAATTTAGTCTTTGAGCATCATTTAGAGAATCACGAAAGAGTTATACACAAATTACATTCACGTTAAGTTCTAAGAGATAAGAATTAAAGCAAAGAAAAGGAAAATAATAATATTGACAACATGCAGGATTCATCATTATGTTATGCAAGAAAACTAGTCTTGTTCGAGCACACACAAACACACACATACAGAGAGAGAGAGAGAGAGAGAGACGGAGAAAGTTAAGATAACTGTTTGTGTTCCTAAATAGAAAAGTACATTTTTTGAAAAGGTTATTCTTTTATCCTCTCTTTCTTTCTCTCTCTCTCTCTCTTTCTCCTTAACGGTTTAGCTCTGGAACATTTACACGCACATAAAGAGTGAGTGTGCGTGAGAGAGAGAGAGAGAGAAGCAATAAGTATAAAAATAAAGATGAAGAAAGAGAGAGAGAAGAAGAGAAAGAAGCAAATGCATGAGAAGGAAACGTCAGGAAAGACAAGGAGAGAGAAAGACCAATGAAAAATATGAGAACTACATTATCATCATGCTAAGGAACCCACACACCGCTTACTCTGATTCTCGGCATTGATGCCTCGTAGGTTCTCGAACCGGAGACTAATCTCTGTTTTCAGCCATTATTTTATGCGAAAAAATTCACTCCCTGGTCGGGAATTGAACCCAGGAACCCTGTTGAAAGTCTGAGTGGTTAGCTGTTACTCCACATACTTGCTCCGTAAATAATGCTTAATAAATTGTATAGTGTATCTTTCTAAGAATAATATCATGAAAAGTGAATACTTCAGATCAATGGCGTGTTCTTAATTGTCTTTGTAATTCCCATAGATTTTATTTTGCCCTTTCTAACAAACATTTGTAAATCGTCTGCTTCCCTATAGTGGCTCAGTTGTTTGATACTACATTCTGAAGGATTCTCCGTTTTGTACGAGAAATTATGATTAGATTCTTCACGATCGCCTTGTGAAAAACCTTGGCTTCAACAGGGTTTGAAACAATGTTTGCTTGCTTTAGTACTGAAAAGTCCAGTACGTTTCCCCTATGCCATCTTGCAAACGAAAGACATAAGCCATGAATAACTAAGTTCATAGCTAATTTTTGGAGAGAACCAACTTCGTCCTATAAATTGTTTAAACCGAAGTGCACGCGAAAGAGTGTAGCAGGGTAAGATGGTGAAAAGTGCCTTAGTAGGAATTGTGATAAAAAATACTACCATATTCAGCATAAAAAATGATAACTCTCCACCAAATTTCAGCTCAGAAGATACTAACCTAACCTCAAAATAAATTAAAGTGTTTTTTTTTTTTTATAGTTTAGCGATATCACGGTCGGATTTGCACCTACGTTAACCTTTTCTTTAATTGAATATTGTTTCGAACTCTACAAAACGGTAATTATTTCATTTTTGTTGGTGCAAAATTCCAATTTGTAGAGAAGTTAGAAAATTAGAAAACTGAATTTAAAAAATCGAAGACAAAAGTGCTATATTGTGAATTTCCACTGCTAACCGGGGGCTGCGCCCCCCGAGGATCAAGCCACCCAGCACGCTTCGGACGCACCGTGCCCCCTTGCACACCTCGCGGGCCAGACCTGGTTTATTTTTTATACGCCTACTTTTCAGTACACTCTATTTGTATGCCATTATAATAATAAATTATTAATAATATTATGAACATGTAAAATTATCTTTTGAAGGAAAAAAAGAAGAAAAAATCTTGGCCTATCTGATGTCGCAGGGTTTCCAAAGATTTTTCCTCAATCATACCAGGCAAACGCTGTGATGGTTCCTATGAATAGGCCCTTGCCGTCTATATCCCAAAACACTCCCAACCCTATCCCGGCTTGATCCTTATATGCCTAAAGAAATTAAAATAATTTTAAACAAATCCTTCCAGGATCCTTTTAACCCATTCTATCCCGGGCGAGTGTTATGCTTTAACAACATAAATCAATGCACACATGCACGCAAATCAAACACTGTAGATGTGAATATTCGAATATAATATACTGGGTGTCAAGAATAGTTAGGTACCCCTGCTCATTCTTCATTGTCAATTCTCGGTGGTAGAAGGTTGGCATAGCCTTCGGGAGGTCGTGGGTTCGACATAGTGGTGGACCATCTTGACTGAGATTTTTCCAGGGCATTTCCTCAGTCAAACGATACAAATGTCGGGATTGCACCTTCAAGATATGCCCTGGCTGACACCTTACCGAATCCTTTCCCTATTCCGGCGTGAGCCTTATATGCCTAAAGGCCATAAATCAAATTCAAATTCATTGTCAATTCAAAGTGCGTAATGTCAATGATAGGACATATAGATTAAATCCAATTTTAATATATCGTGATATATTAAAAATAGAAGCAGTAATGTTATTTGAAAAATTTAATATTTAAGAAAATTAGTATTTGAAAAATAATTTTAAATAAACATTTTTAAAAAATAGAAAAATGTGTATGCTAGGTTTGAGTTCACTAACCCTATGTTCTTTTTTAAAAAGTGAATTTATCAGGGTTTGAATTGGCGATCCTAGGCACGAGAGGCCGACATGATAACAATCAGACAAACGAGACTTGTTTATTCTGATTATGAAAACAAAGTCTTTATTGGAAACTATCGACCTACTGCGGTCTCCGATCTCATAACATATAATATGATATTTTCCATGTTAAAGCATTGCTATTATGTACTGAAAATAGAAAAAATAAGAGGAGCAATTGAATACGTTTTAATTAAAAAACTAAAAACGTGCACTAGTTTCATCAACTAACTAACTTCTTGGTTTCATCGGACACGCTGAAATACATAATCAACAACAACTTGTAACGAGCCTACTACATCTATGGAGTATGTATAGATGTACTGGAACAGGGGTTGAAATGAATCAGTGAACGTTGGTCAGATACATTTAGTGGGATTCGGTGACAGGATCCAATCAGGAACCATATAGCTGGCTCGTTACAAGTTGTTGTTATTTATATAATTCAGCGTGTCCGATGAAGCCAAGAAGTTAGTTAGCTGATGAAACAATTACAAATGTTTAGTTTTTTAAACTATAACGTATTCATTTGCTCCGTTTATTTTTTCGATCTTAAGTATATAAAAGCAATGTCTTGATATGGAAAATATCCTATTTGTTTTGTTATGAGATCTGACACCCGCAGAAGATCGATATTTCACAATAAGTACTTTGTTCTCATAATCAGATTAAATAAGTCTCGTTGGCATGATGATTATCGTGTCAGCCTCTCGTGTCCAGGGTCACCAGTTCAAACCCTGCTAAGTCCATTTTAAAAAAACTTGGGTTAATGAGTTCAAACCTGGCACACACGAATTTCTATTTTTTCCAAAAATAAAATAAAAAAGATTTTCAAATAATGCTTTTTGGTCATATTGTTTTAAATAGCATTTCTGGTTCTATTTCTGAGTCTCTTCTACCACGATATATTAAAATTTTACTTAATCTATATGTCCTGTAATTAACATTACGCACTTTGAATTGACAATGAATTTGAATTTGATTTATGGCCTTTAGGCATATAAGGCTCACGCCGGAATAGGGAAAGGATTCAGTAAGGTGTCAGCCAGGGCATATCTTGAAGGTGCAATCCCGACATTTGTTTCGTTTGACTGAGGAAATGCCCTGGAAAAATCTCAGTCAGGATGATCCACCGCTAGGTCGAACCCACGGCCTCCCGAATGCTACGCTGACCCTCTACCACCGAGAATTGACAATGAAGAATTAGCAGGGGTATCTTACTATTCTTGACACCCAGTATATTATATTCGAATATTCACATCTACAGTGTTTGATTTGCGTGCATGTGTGAATTGATTTATGTTGTTTAAGCATAGCACTCGCCCGGGATAGGATGGGTTAAAAGGATCCTGGAAGGATTTGTTTAAAATTATTTTAATTTCTTTAGGCATATGAGGATCAAGCCTGGATTGGGTTAGGAGAGTGTTTTGGAAAATAGACGGCAAGGGCCTATTTATATGAACCATCACAGGTATGGCTGGTATGGCTGAGATAAAATCTTTGGAAACCTCAATTACAATGGTCGACCGCTGAAATCCATCCCAGGACTTTAAGAATGCTAAACCAAAGCTCTAGAACTTTTTTGAAACTTGGTTCACTGTAAGCGGGCTATACTTATTTAATTTCATATACCATTTTAAGCTGTATAGACTGATATTATTTGAATTATTTTAAGATCACACACGGAGGCCCATTCGCGACGCGTACCACAAACTAGGGACACTCGCGAGATGATAATCTGGCACAAGCGTAAGTTTGCGCGCAATCGATGGCCCACTAACCAAAAGGGCATCATACAAATTTTTACGCCACGCACTCAAAATAGTAAAAATGTTGTAAGTCAGCACCACCTGCAACGTCATAGTGATAGGCTCCGACGCTATCCACTGTAAATACAACGACCAAACAACTCTTTGCCAGGTCCTACCTTGGTGAAGCGGTAAATCGCTGGCTTACTAAGTAAAAAACCCGGGTTCGAATCCCGACGAGGGCAAGAATTTCTTCTTCTTTTATTTTATCAAAATATAATTTTATATGTTCATATTTATTATTAATAATTGCTTAGTCATAGAAATAGAACTACTGAAAGCTAGGATATATATAAAAAAAACAGGTCTAGCCCGCGAGATGTGCAAGGGGTCACGGTACATCCGAAGCGAGCTGGGCGGTGTGAGCCTCAGGGAGCGCAAACCCTGGTTAGCGCTGGGCATATGGAATGTAGCACTTTTGTCTTCGGCTTTTTTAATTTAATTTTATAACAAATTGGAATTTTGTACCAACATAAATGAAACAATTATCATTTTGTTGAGCTTGAAAAAATATTCAATTTTTAAAAAAATGTCATCGTAACTGCAAATCCGACCGTGATATCGCTAAACTATCAAAAAACACCCTTTAATTTATTTTGAGGTTAAGTTAGTATCTTTTGAGCTGAAATTTGGTGGAGAGCCATCATTTTTTATGCTGAATATGGTAGTATTTTTTTATCACAGTTCCTACTAAGGCACTTTTCACCATCTTACCCCGCTAGACTCTTTGGCGTGCACTTTGGTTTAAACAATTTATAGGACGAAGTTTTTTTTTTTGCAAAGATCAGCTATGAACTTAGTCATTTATCACTTATGTCTCTCGTTTGCAAGATGGCATAGGGAGAACATTATGGACTTTTGGGTACTAAAGTAAGCTAACATAGATTCAAACCCTGTTGAAGCCAAGGTTTTTTTACAAAGCGATCGTGAAGAATCTAATCATAATTTCTCGTACAAAACGGAGAATCCTTCAGAATGTGGAATCAAACAATTGAGTCCCTATAGAGAAGTAGACAATTTACAAATGTTTGTTAGAAAGGGCAAAATAAAATCTATGGGAGTTACAAAGACAAGAACACGTCATTCATCTGAAGTATCCACTTTTCATGATATTATTCTTAGAAAGATACACTATACCATTCATTAAGCATTATTTACGGAGCAAGTATGTGGAGTAACAGCTAACCGCTCAGACTTTCAACAGGGTACCTTGGTTCGATTCCGGACCATTGAGTGTATAATGGCTGAAACCAGAGATTAATCTCCGGTTCGAGAACCTATACGAGGCATCAATGCCGAGAATCAGAGTAAACAGTGTCTTTAGCATGATGATAATGTAGTTCTCATATTTTTCATTGGTCTTTCTTTCTCCCTGTCTATCCTAACGTTTCCTTGTCATGTCTTTACATCTTTCTCTTCATCTTAATTTTTCTATTACTCATTGCTACTCTCTCTTTCTCCCTCTCACGCACACTCACTCTTTATGTGCGTGTAAATGTTCTAGAGCTAAACCGTTAGAAAGAGAGAGAGTGGGAGAGAGAGAGAGAGAGAGAAAGAGGATAAAAGATTAGCCTTTTCAAAGAATGTACTTTTCTATTTAGGAACACAAACAGTTATCTTTACTCTCTCCGTTTTTTTTCTCTCTGTATGTGTGTGTTTGTGTGTGCTCGAACAAGACTAATTTTCTTGCATAACATAATGATGAATCCTGCATGTTGTCAATATTATTATTTTCCTTTTCTTTGCTTTAATTCTTATCTCTTAGAACTTAACGTGAATGTAATTTGTGTATAACTCTTTCGTGATTCTCTAAATGATGCTCAAAGACTAAATTTTTCTTCCTCCAAATGGAGGAATATCCTGTCATGCCATCTTTTAGAGCACATTTGTTCTGTCATATTGGTTGTGTAACTATTAGACGTACAGTTGAAACAATAACATCCAACTTCCATTTACTTTTGTGTAAGTGACTGCACACAAAATGATAGCTAGAACATTTCTTTCGAAGTAGTATGGGGTTGTTTCATTACTTTTTTGTAATGAATTTACGTAGTCGTTACTCTTTCGTTACCTGTTACCTTATAGGTAGGTGTATCGAGTGGTAGTTATTTCCATAGCATCTAAGGTATCCAAATTATCATAAAAGGGCAGGAGATTTCGAAATGGGCCATTTTTTATGTGTGATACAATATGTTTTTCCTTTTTGTTGAATTGTCCTAATACTTTTTTTACCCGCTGTATTTAGCGTCTAATACCTAACTATATGTTGTATTAGAAATGCAAAATTACGGTATTAACGGTAAAAAATAATTGCATCTAAACAGCAGTTTGAAGGATATATTTCCTAGTACAAGTTTACTCCTATTCTTGTGTGAGTTCTTGTCGCTTATTTGTCTTTTATGTTTTTCTTTTCCTTAAATTATGTTTGTATATGACAAAATGACGATGAATGATTCTTAAACCACAGAAAATGACGTTTTCATTTTGTCTTCTCTTTCTTTTACTAAATGGTCTATATTGATTTTATGCACGAGACTCCGAAAACAACACAAACAATGCTCGAATTAACTCCTTTAGCCAGGGAAGGGGTATTATACGTGATGTAATTTATGTAAGTACTGTAGGACACGAGTTTCAGGAAGGAATTTATCAATGAAATAGATTTGCCAAAGGGAGATAAGCTTAGTAGAAAAAACGAATGACCATGTACTGTCGAAATAGGAGAACCGACTTTACCTTATCATTTGGGCCCCCATTAGAGCAGCTCAGTTCACCCTTAGGGGAGTCTGACCCACAAAGCCTCCTCCCCCACAGGACCGGCGCCCTTGTGTGTGACCACTTCACCTCTGTTGCTAAACAGTCTATGCGAATGTTGGACCGACTCATGGAAATACAAAACCTATCTATCCTTTTTAATTGAGTTCTAAAAAACTTAATATCCAGACACTAAAAATGCAAAGATGCCGATTTAAAATTATTTAAAACATTGTTTCAGAACAGATTATCTCTAGACTAAGTCTCTCTTTCGCATTTCTATTCGGATTACCCAAAGCAAGCAATCCATTTCATATCAACCGAGCCAGTCTCTGAATCATCCAGCGTTCGCTCTTTCATCGGTTGCCGAAGCTACACAATAAGTTGACACTGGACGCTGATCTCTTCAGCAGGAAACTTGTCAGCTGTTTGTTCCGCATATCCAACTAAAATGTTATTATCAATGTTTCTAATTACTTATAGTTTAAATAGTGTTGTTTCTAAATCAACTATTTAATATTCCACTGTAAAATGGTACTACAAATGCCTCTAACATTTTGTTTAACATATAAATAAATAATTGCTAAGTTATAAATATAATGTCTCGGATTTTCTTTGGTAAACTTTATTTTATATGTATAGTAACTGTTGACTTCGACCCGTCACGATAGATTATGGTCCTAGTTAAAAGACACCCATGCCTCTTTCGGAACTCGAACCCGGGATCTTCGAGTCCTAGAACTAAAGCCTTAGACCGCACGGCTATTCGGTCGGCGACGGGATTTTCTTCTTTCTGTTTAAAATGTCTGTGAAACGCTTGAAAACCTACGTTGTTTTATCTGTAGGTACTTGACGTTTCTAATTTTTTATGTAACTCTTATCAATCATAATGAATTCCGAATGATATCATGAGAGCCGAATTACCAAGTTTTTTATTGTAATCTCACAAAGGATAAATTTACCAAGTACATCTGTAGTAGTGTAGTTTAAGATTGTCCGAGCCCTTTCCACCAAAATTTAAACAGCTGTGCCCCATAAATTTGAATTTTGGCACATTTCCCGGAAGTCGTGAACCCCAGGGTCACCTGGGGGTTACTCCCATGGCTCTAACCCTGTTCTTACACCCCACCCCCGTTTTCAGAACATCGTGAGAAAATTTTTCTGGTGAGACCATCTGGTGTATGAAATTTGATCGCAAAATGATATTAATTGTAGAATCCAATCGAATGCTAAATATGAATGAGGATGGAGAACAAACCTGCCTACGGGAGCCCTGATTATAAGAAAATGCTGTGTGGTATATATAATACAATCCTA
>JAGDQP010017522.1:0-38354 GCA_022664845.1 Lepisma saccharinum | reverse complement strand
TCTGGTACCTGCTATCTCCTTGGCTGTTTTTCTTATTATCTCAGTCAGTATTTTATTTCTGCTATCGATTTCTTCTTGATCCTCTAACTCTTCCAAGGCGCTGAATCTGTTGCTTAGTTCTATCTCGAATGTCTGTCTGTGTTTTCCAAGATTTTCCAGATCTAAAACTGACGGTTTTCCTCTGATAAGCTTCTTTCTCTCTAGTCTAGTATTTAGTTTCAGCTTACATCTCACCATCCTATGATCACTCGAGATTTTGAAACTGTTTAGAACAGACACGTCTTGCACAATTGCCCCGTTATTCTATAGAACGTAGTCTATTTCGTTTTTGGTCCCATTTGGGCCTTTCCATTTCCACTTCCTCTGGGGCGGTTTCTTGACAAATGTATTAGAAATTAACAGTCTGTTGGCTTCTGAAAATTCCACTAACTTCTCTCCTCTTTTGTTTCTTTTGCCAAATCCAAAGTTTCCCACTTTCGTGTCACTGCTCTGCTTGGATCCTACTTTCGCATTGAAGTCTCCCATTACAATTTTGTACTGCGATTTGCTACTATCCAAAATCTTCTGGATCTCATCGTATAGGTCTTCGATTTTCTCCTCCGGGTGTGAGATTGTTGGAGCATACACTTATATAACTTCCATGCTGTAACTGTTGTTTATCTTTACTACTACCCGTGCGATTCTATCCGAAATTCCTTCAATTTCTGTGATCCGTGACTTCAGGTCTTTATTAATTATAAAGCTAACGCTTGTCGGTTTTCCCTTTTCTGTTCCTTTAAATTAGAACGTGTACCCCGATGGTAGTTCTAACTTTTCTTCATTCTTCCTCCACACTTCTGATAGTCCTATGATGTCCCACTTAATCTTGTTGAGTGCATTCTGCCATTCTTGTAATTTGTCCTCTTCTGCAAGTGACTGACAGTTGAGAGACGCCACGTATAGGTCCGCTCGAGTTGCCGTGTCGGTGTCCTGGCAGTCTAGAGTCCAAACCCGGGCATTTTGACCCTCTGACTTCCTGCAGGACTGACCGCTGCCGTTGCCAGCTGCATTCCGTCCACCGTTAAATGAGGTGCTCCGAGGCTGTTTCCTTACTAGTACCACCATGTGTAAAGAAAGGGGGGTGCTGACATTTGACTCACCACGCTGTTAGCTAATGGGGGTTGGTGAGCATATATATTGGAAACTGGAGGGTTTCTGAATTTTGTTAGTCACGTCCTATTAAACCAAGTTTCCTGACATTTTCAGGCAACAGGAGGAAAGCTAACAATGTTGTATACTTCGACTAAAATAAAAGTGGTGACTCCTAAGTCACCCTTTATTCTCGTTTTAGACGAAGCCGCTGCCCGCAATAGTGTTAAAAAATATTATTGTAGAACCATAATATTATATTTAAATAATATCAAACACAATTTACATTTTATTTCGGAAAAAGTCGTGTGCCCGAGTCAAGCGCGCAATAGAAAAAGGAGTCCATGAAGTCATACTGCCTCCAAATATATTGGACAGTAAATATTCACTAATTTACTTGGTAAACAACATTTCAAATAGTTACATAATAAACTAGACTATTAGAGCAAATAAATCGACTGTTAGAAGGCTAAACTAAGAAAAGCTAAGAAGTCTCCCTCACCTGCAATGTCCACAATTCCGCGAAGAACCCTGATTCTTCTGCGTGATCTTCTGAGTTTGATAAAATATTCTTGCTCGCCATATTCTCCAGGCTTGACATCCTTATCGTCGCTGTAAAATCACCAACGAATAAAAACAAAAAATAAGAACAATTGTAGTTTCTTGTCTGCGAAAGATGCACTCATAGTGAGTAGGTAAAGTGCCTCAGAGAGTCTGCTAATAGGATAAACGCGAAGCAAGTATGGTTAGTTTTACAATATAACTATTTCTTGAGCAGAAATAATTCGATTCCTTGTATGAAGAGAAGTCATTTCACATAAACCAATCATAATGTAGCAACATTCCTTACCACGTAACTTACCGTATACGTTCGTATAATTAATTCTATTGAGATTTTGGATATGTGCTATACAGTGTATAAACCACAACGAAACTAACTACAAACAAACGCTTTAGATTTACTATCGAAGTTGATTCACTGTACTTGATCATTCTCTATTTTCGTCGAATAAGCATTCACTTAGGAAGATCACGAGGTAGAACAAAGAAAATTGTAACAAAAAGTAATTTATTTTAAGAAGCTCTGAATTAAGATGCGAAGTCGTGAAGGATCGCGGGATGTCCCTTTACAAATATTTTGACCCATTTCCTCGCCTGACAGTTTGTTAGGGAGGAAGTAATTGCATTTACTGTATTATGCTAATTTAGCTACTCTGCCTACGATTTTTGCACGAGTGTACAAATAACAAATAGTTATAAATTACATTACATTAGAAATAGGAGTCTTCAGCTTGACCCACCGATCCTGCCATTGCTGGAAACATTCATGGGACGCTTTTTTTGGAACTGGTGTCAATTTTGCAGTCGCTTTTCGCATGACATCCACTCGAAGGCCCCCCTTCCCAAGCGGGTATTTTTGAGTGTCGATGTGACTTTAGTGAATGATAGAAGTCACAAGAAGGTTTGTAAAGGGAGTATAGAATTTGGTTAACAACAGGAATGTTGTTCTTTGCCAGGAAAGATTGGACCAACTGCAAAGAATAGATGGGGCGCTACCCTGATGCAGATGCCACCTTTATGAAGCCCACATATCTGGTCTCTTGCGGCGAACTATATCACGTTGATAATGGAGAATGTCAATATAGCACCACTTCGTAACTGCACTTCCTTTTGGTGTGTTATCGAGAAGCACGATTCAACGGTGTAGCGATTTTCGCTTGGTCACAACATATCTTACCCTCTCCCCTTTTTTGTGTGTTTTTCTTCTTTTTATGTTCGTGCTTGGTCGGCGATATTCTTTCGTCTTCGGCTTTCTTCAAAGAGTTTTATTTGTCCAGATGACAATGCAGATTAACCGTACAGAACATTCCTTTAATTGTTGTTTGGCGGTATTTTATCTTTATTGTTTCTTCATTTTATTACTGAATATTTCTTTGCATATTTTATTACATTATTTTCTTCAACAATTTTCTTACGTTCAAACTCTTCTTAAAACAAACAAAATGATCTGATTGTTGTTTTATTTTCGTTGAAATGTTGGTAGTAAGCCACCCCCTTCCTCTTCCGGTTGTCTGATTTGATTCTCTTCGCTGATTGGCTGAGGACCAGTCAGTAGTTAGAACATGGTCGTTGAGTAGGAAAAACTGCACTAAAAAGGCTGTCTTCGGAAATTACATTTAAAAGCAAATTATGAAGCAGCCAATGTTTAAAAAGTATGATAAAATGTACAGTAGCATCGACTGGTAAATTACCACAACTTTTGGGGAGCTTCTTTTTTCCTTTTCCTTATAAAATGAGCTGTGAATGGAATCGCTGCAGTTTGGCGTCTCTTACCCTAAATATTGGCTTGAACAGGGAGTGGACGAGAGGGAGCATCTTAACACTAGTTGTTTTTTGTGAAATGGTATTCATCAGTGTGCGAGATGATAAATGTGTGTGCAGTGGTTTCTTCTAGTTTTTTTCTGAAATGAATAAAAATATAATTTCAGTGTGGCTTGATACCGTCTTTTCTGTGTGTGTGCAAGTATTCAGTGCTTTATTCAGTATGAAATTGGTGTGTTTTTCTGTGTAGTGATGTGCACCGTAAGGATGCCTGCTTAATTTAGTAGGCGCCGGGGACGGTTATCTAAATTTAGATATGTATGTTTAATGTCTTGAAATTTCTCTTTATCTCCCAGAAACCCAAGTCTGTTTCACCTACGTTCTGATATCAAACTTTTAGCACTGTAAACTTCGGTTTGTATGTTGAAATATTTTTACATTGCACTATGGTACATGCAACCTTTCAAACGCACGTTATTTTTCCGTCACGGCATTTTTGTTTACTCTTTCGGCACTGGTATGTTTAAATTGCACGAAATCTCTACAACATTGCCGTTTCTTTTGTTGCTGTTTTTTTTGTTAACCGTGAGTTTCAACGTTTCACTACGTTTTATTTTGGTATTTTGCAAAGTTTAAAGCTTCTTCGTTACGTACGCAAACCGTAAGTCAGTCAGCTCATGGAAACTCGTATTGTAAATTAATACCTAAATCAGTCCTAGTAGACCATGCTTGTATCATTAGTATTGAAAGTTAGTCTGAATGAAGTTCAATAGAATAGAAATTCAATACGAGAAGTTTTAGCAACGTTTTGGAATATGAAACTACATTGCTGCCCAGTAGCTATATTGTAAAATAGAAATCCTTTCGTAGAAAGAAATGTTATTCTTCAGTAATTGTGGAAATGTTGATTTAAATGGGCTAAAATTTAGAATGTCTACTACGTTTTGAAAAGTAAAGTAACTTATTTCCTCTGGAAAATAAGTATGTGAATTATATTCTCTGTACTTGGACAGAGCTTTCCTGTATATAATTAAATTACCCTTTTTTATGTGAAACTGACAGCAACTTGAATGCTGATTTTGATGTTCAAGAGATTCTCTTCGGAAACTTTGATTTCCAAGAAAATTCAATAATCAGTCTTTTGCCTTGCGTTTGACATATTTGAGTAAAATAAATTACAATTTTACCAGATATTTCTTGTGTCAAGGGTTTCATTATGATGTAGGTAGATTACCATCACTGTGGTATTGCTGGAAAGGTTCCCAACCTTTCGCTATTTCAGTCCGCGAAGTGTTATTTCAATTATATGTGACCATGTAATGCAGATGAAGTTAAAGTTTGATATTTGATCCAATGCTTCAGCAATCTTTAGAGAATAGTCAAATTAGTTCAATGCATCAAAATTTTCGTGTTTAATATTAACTAGTGTTGAGCCTTGTAGTATTTTAGGGGCCTAGTTGCGTTAGATAACTAAAATATCTTTTGTGTTGTTCTTTTTTCTTGCGGGATGTTCTCGCCTGCGTCATCCCCTCCTTTTGGGGATGCTTTTTCTTCGTGTTTAGCCTTCTGCTTTTTGCCAACTTTCTACGTTTGGACACTTCTTTAGGGCTTCTTAAATACATGCTTTGTGTACTAGACTAGTGTATATACTGTCTTCGATGTGGCTGAAGCAGGGTGCTGATGGGTAGGTAGCCTCCCTGGCTTCAGGTCCGATAGCGGTTTTTCTTTTGTTTTGTGCCCTCTTCTGTGGCGTAATGTCTGCTTATCTCCAGAGTAGGTTTGACCACGTTGAATTTGGGCAAGCCCGCTTGTTGCAACAGGGTGCGCCGCGGGCCCCTGGTTTGCTGATTAATCTACCTACTTTCATTGGAGCAGCTCGTGGGACTTTACAACGGTATTGGAAAAACATAGTCAGCATCACTTTAATTTTGGTCTACACGTGCAGTCAATTTTAATGGATTGTACCACTGTTTGATTTGTGTACTCTGCATGGTATCGTCGCCAAAACTGGGTGAATCTTGCATACTGTTTCTATTTGACTATCCCAAATTTCTAGAAAATCTTCATGCAGCATCGTTAGTTCAGACGAAATTTTTCCGGATTGGAACTGCGACGAAGAAAAATTACAAAACACTACATGCTGGCAGCTTAAGAGGATCTATCTGCTTAACTTCTGTCGCCACTAGAAAGTTTAATGTTGGTGCTTACGGCCAGAAAATTGCTACCGAATGTCTTCATTTTCTAAGGAACTGGATACCTTTAATAGAAAATAAATGTTTTAGAACATTCTTCAGAAGTTTATGAACGGGTGAAAATACTTAGAATGTACATTTGTCTCCTAGTTTTTCAGAAATAAATTATTAAAAAATAAATAAAATTATTTCTTTCCTCCAAATTACAATATGTCTAACTTTGCAACCAATTACGCTAGAAAGATCAACCTGTTTTTGTTTTATTCCTTGTGAAGAAACAATTCTAATAATTTCAATTGCAATCATATCTGATACACCAATAAAAATAGTATTTTTATATAGTTATTCCAGTCCACCTGTCAAAGGTTTGATTAGGTTAAGCCACGCCCCACTCTAAGCCTGGCAGTGGAAGGGATGGGAAGTTGGAGAAGCGAATGTCTGAATAAGTATGTGTATACCTCTTGAATGAAACAGGTTCTTGACTGGTTTCTGAGAATCCCTGCGAAAATTTGCTAATTCTGTCGAGTTTGTGTTCTTTCTCAATGGTTCCATACTGGTGGCGGTGGTGAGTGGAGAGAGATTGCGCCCCCACCCACCATCTGTTTCCTCGTGGAAGTTATTATTCTAGTATAATGCAATATATTATTTTCGCTTTCCTGACCATGTATTTCTTCACTCATTCTATACCTCTTCTGTATTTTTTGCAGTATTGATCATTTAAAGCAGATTTGTGTCCCTAACAAAATCAGCATTACTTAATCTCTCATCTTACAACAAACTTGCGTTTGCAGCATGCATCATAGTTCACTATTAGCTATTTATGTCAGATGAATTATTATCAAGTATAATATTTACATTGCACTGTGATTACTAACGTGCATGCTTACCAATCAGCTAATTCAATCATCATTCGGAAAAACGTTAGTCTACTCCAAGGGTCTTCAACCTTTTTTGACAGCTGGCCAAATTGATTAATTAGGAAGAGGGCGAGGGCCGCATTATAAAGGATCAATCCAATAGTAATATAGAAATTTTCATATAGTAATTATATTGCCAATTGTATTAGTAACAACAAATATAATTCAAAATAGTGTGTATTCCAAGTAACAAATTCTTTTTGGACCAATGGAAATCTGATTGTAAGGTTTAACGTTAGATTAACGTTCTTCAGTACTGTTCGGCCTACGTACTGTTTGGCCGTTGGCCGTTGGCCGCTTGCCATAGCGTTAGCGATAACGTTGGCCCTAAAAGCAAAGTTCAACGTAGAGCAAACTATATGTTAATTCCAATGTACATGTGGTCCAACGTTAGCCCAACTGTTATTTTTCAGTTGTATGCAACCAAAATAGTACCAAGTTACATACTGAGGAAATTTACTATTTTAGTAAACGGAATTATACGTAGTTTTACAGTACTTTTATGGAAAAAATTGGATTTTGTTTACATCATGCCTTTATTCAATTACGTGTTTTACTTTCTCGTCTTCATTTATAGTCGAAAAATTTTCACCTATCTATGGGTGGATTCGACCCTGCAACGTTGTGATTTATTATCCGTTGCTTTAGCCACTACACTACGGAGCAACCCTTTAACTCTAATAATACCTTTAATTATGCATTTCATCAATTCAGACAGGGCGACCAAGACCCAACGCTGGATAATTTTATTCTCTCTACTTGCGCGCTGAATGAGTAAAAATAGAAGAGCTAATTTATATTACCATTTCTACACAAACTAGTACATAGTAAAATTCACTCAGAAAAAATATTATCCGAAATAAGGTTGCAGGTCCCGCAAAAAGTTACTCGACCTCGTAATGCAATCTTCCCCCTCCCATCCCAAAGGACCAAAAAATTGATTACATTTTTCCAACGTCTGTTTAATTTCTCTACTAATAATATCCTTAAGGCAAAGTTATGGTAGAGGAATATTTTGGAATTCGAAGACATAATTTAGAATGTTTGTCTATCTCCCTATCAGAAGTAATTTATATTAATCATTTTCTCTGCATAATTTTCTTGTAGGGAAGGAATAGTTAAAACACTTCCTCGGAAGAGAGAAAAAAAAATAATTAGCTAGAGTGAAAGATTTTACTCAATTAAAAATAGTTGTATTTTCCATCCACTGAAATCAAAGGTAGATTGTAACCTAACAATTGCTAGCCTAATAACCTAAAAGACTAAGTAATGGTTTTATTATAAACAAAACCAAAGCGCCCCCGTATAAATTTGAATTATAACGTATTAAAAAAACCTCAAAGTCATAGGGACAAATGGAGATTACTAAGCGAATGCCGTGGCCTGCCAGTTTTAGTCAAAGTCATAGTTTTCCCACCGGTGTTTATGACTAATCCAACAGTGTATGTCTTATCTCTGTCGAACTTGTGGCTACTGAGATCTAGTAGGGTCACAAATGAAGAATACTAAGCGATTCGAAAGGACTTCCACAGTTTTAAAGTCACATCCATAGTTTTCCTCACCACTGCAGACTATGACGAATCCAGCGGTGTATAAATCATCTCTATCGGACTTGTAGTTACTAAGATCTAGGAGAGGCACAAATGGAGAATACAAAGCGACTGGAAAGGACCTGCCAGTTTTAGGGTCAAAGTTATAGGTTATTTAAGGGTTTCAGGCCTTGACATGCAATAGTACTTCTGTTTACATGCCTCTTCGACTCACAGTTTCTCCAGCTTCTCTATAGCTACATCTGTTGCGGCTACAACCTCTATTAGGCACATGAATATTGACAAACACAAGACAGTGATGTTCGCTAGTGAGAGTGAAAGTAACGTTAAAACATTTTTTTATATATAAATCAAATAAAGAAAGTTTTCAATTAACTTTAAATCTAACTCAGGCCTGAGATTGTTCATCTTTTCTTGCTCTGGTCCAGTTGGGAAAAATATAATCCCAATAGGCCCAGGCCAACAAGAACCTGACAAGTTCTGGCAATTTATGGCCTGAGACCGTGCAGACCTCTAATATACAAGTCTAGCATTCTTATTAAGTTGATTGCTGATCAAAAAATTATTAATCAAAATCGTTATTATTCACATTTTTAAAACATTCAAATGTGACAAGAGACAAGAAAAAATAATGAGTAAATACTTCATTTTCTCTTGTGTTCGAGTAAATAATTGAATTTATTATGGACTTTAGGCATCTAAGATTCAGGCCGGGATAGGGGAAGCACAATGATGTGCAAAGGCAGAGACCCCAGCCTTACAGAAAATACCATCCCGGCATTCTTCTGTTGAGACTGAGGAAAACCTGTCAGGATGGGCATCTGGAGCAGGGTTCGTGCCCACGCTCGACATACCCAATGCCGTTTGGCTGCCAGACACGCTACCCAGGGGCGTAGGAGCTGGGGGGCAGAGGGGGCAGTTGCCCCCATGAATTTTGGTGGGGGCAAGGTACATATTTTGACCCCCCTATGATTTTATACCTGTATAAAAACAAAATGGTTTGGTTTTTCATTTTCAAGCAATTTTTTTTTGCCTACCGTAATTTTACACCTAAATGAAAATGAACAGTGGCTTGGGTTTTCACTTTCAAGCAATAACATATTTTGCCCATATTCAACCGCCATTATTTTATATGTAAAATAAAAACAAAATTTGCTTAGCTCTCAGTTTTAATTCTATTTATATTCTAGGTGGATTTTAAAATCACCTGTATATTTATTTTTACAGTAGCGTCATTTTTTAAATGTGGAATGTTTTAGTATGGGTATTTAACAGTTTTCGCGCTAACTTTGCAAGTTTTAAATGTCTTTTTAGCAGTGAAAAATTTGCGAAAGAAGCTAACGGGAAGATTTTCATTAGTAGTTAACTGGAGTGAAGCTTCAAAGGTAATGACTTTTGTTAAATCTAATTTAGTAAGAAATCTCTAAGATCGTGGGCGGCGGTTAGGGGCAAGGGGCTATTACCCCGCCACTTTTTGAATTGACCTTCAAATCTATATGATTTTATATGGAAATTGAAGTTTTTCCTTCTTTCTCCCCCACTTTTACCCCTTGCCCCCGCACTTTTATCCTCTAATCACCGTCGCCGACACTGTCTACGTCATTCAATTAAATCTCCTTAAGAAATCCCCTTAAATATGTCTCAAAGTACGAGTGAAAGTATATTTGACGTAACCATCTTGGTTTGACTACAAAAGAGAGTAATGCTCAGTGTCACGAGGTTCTGTACCTATTATAAATAATTGTTGAAACAAGTTACAAAGCGAGAAAGCATTTCTGTCATCATCATCTCATAACTTCCAGACTCATAACAAAGCAAACTTCTACAGACAGACCAACCTAATTCGAATTTGGAATTAAATAGTAATTAGTGAATAATGACCGAAAACTACAATAAATCATAACTACACTAGGGATGGTTATCATTGCTGGTATATTATATTGGTGTAAAAATAATTCATAACCTGGGACAGTTAAAAATAAAAGTAACACAATCACTATTAGAAGAAAAACAACGTTTTTTGTCATCTTCAGTTGGAATATTAAGTCACATCAAAAGGGAAGTTTATTATAATCGCAAAGTACGAGAATTACATTTAAGATATGTATATAAGTTGCTTCGTGCACCAAAGAGTCGGTGTGACAACTAGATATAAGTATATTGGGCTATAATGCACAATAAATATCTAGTTTGGAATATACAACTATGTTGCTATGCTTACCGGCCACTTACGTAATGCATAGATATTTTGAGTATTGATATTAATTTACATATAACGATATCGCATTTTCATCATCATACGTACCTATCATATTCTCTTTTAAAATATATAATAATATAGAATATATATCACTTTACTTTTCATACATATAAACATATCTTACACTATTTTTTTAACAATAATGCAAATGAAATCAGTTATATATAGGGTGGTGCAAAATTCCGTTTACAACGCTTGGGAGAAGAATTTACACATAAACACAAACAAAAAGTTTGTGACAGTTAGTTAAATTCGGCGTCATTTCTGAGTTACAAGCTGTCGCAAATGACGGCAAAACGACGTGTGAGTGACACCTCATTGCGGACAAAGGAAAGGTGCAACAGCAAGCGGTCATGCCTGAATGACATGCATTTTAGAGAAAGTAATGCCTGAATGACACAAGGGACGCGGCGTAAGGAATTTCTCAAACGCGGGGTACTGATGTGGACAGACTGACATGCGGAAAAGGGATGCAGAAGACGAGAAACGGTGGATTACGGATGTACGATACATAACCGGAACCACCGGGAGTGAGCAGTGGCGTTACCGAGGGGGCCAAATGGCACTTGCCCCCAACAGGAAACTTGTTCTCCGAAAGAAAACAACAGTGTACTGGAGTACATTGGTAATGCGAGCAAGGTGTTACCCCACAATAACTCAGTCTACCCCACCCCTAGACAACCACTGCCAAGGCCAATGAACTCTCGTGAGGTTTGCCGAAAGCGTTTGCGAGCGAGAGCCGTGAGAAAGTCGGTTCGTACTGGCAGAAAGTAGCAGTAGGGCGAGGAGGAATGAACATAGCAGAGGTGAGTAAAAGGACAACAGAGAAAGTCGTACCTGAAGAAAACAATGCTCGAAACACATGTGCGCAGTGCAGAGCGCGCAAAGAACTCACCAAAGGACCAGCGGAAATCTCTGATAATTGATGGACGAAAACGTTGGAAAAACGCACGCAGTGACAGAGAAACAGTAGTAAGGCGTAATAGCGAACGTATGACCCAGTGCAGCGCACTATAGCTTCAGAGTGTTACACCGGAAGTCTTCCAAACTACGGACAATCGAGGCTGGTCATTAGGCCTACTACCGAGCATGGACGAACCACAAATACGAATGGAGTAGAAGACATGGGGAGCAAGGAACAACAGTGTCATGATGGGAGATATTCCCCATGAACAAATACTCCACAGTTCAATCCAGAAATACGTAAACATTACTACCGGGCCTACTACCATGTGTGATATCACACCTCACAGACATTGTTGAAACTGGCCGCCATTGACGTCAATACAGAGCTGACATTGGCGAAATAAGGAGTTTCTGGTACGATCAAACACATCTGGCGAGTCCCTGATTGCCCCTGTAGCTGCAATGACACGAGCAAGGAGATCCTCCTCAGTTGGGACCGAGGTCTCATATACCAATATTTCATTTCTCTCCACAGAAAGAAATCCAACGGTGTCAGGTCTGGGGATCGAGGTGGCCACGGTACAGGTCCACCTCTGCCTATCCAACGATCGCCAAATACATCGGCAAGAACGGCCCTAGCTCCATGGTCAAAATGTGCGGGGGCGCCGTCATGTTGAAACCATATGTTACTTCGAGTTTCCAGTGGTACGTTCTCTAAGAGTTCCGGCAGTACATCACGTAGAAACACACGATATATCGGACCACACAAACGATAGGGCAACATGTAAGGTTCTATCAGATGGTCACCTACTATGCCACAACACACGTTCACGGCGAACCGATGTTGATGCTGTTGAACAACGACGGCGTGCGGATTTTCTACATCCCAAACGTGGCTGTTATGCGCATTGAACACGCCTTCCCTGGTGAACATTGCCTCATCTGTCCAGAAAACTAATGTTGGGAACTGCGGGTTGACATGCGTTTGTTGCACATACTATTGGCAAAATGCCACACGCAAGGGAAAGTCCGTAGGCAAGATGTCGTGCACCTTCTGCAATTTCAATGGGTGCATGCCTCCTCCTGTATAACGTGAAGTACCTTTGTATGGTGGATGTTTCGTGGGAGAGCAATGGCACGTGTGCTGGTGGTAGGGCAGTCCCTTATTGCATCCAATACGCCCTCCTCAAATTGCACAGTGCGGACAGTTCGGGGTCTTCCACGGTCCCCACTACTGGGTAGCAGAGATACTGTTTCACGCAGGCGAACAACAAGTCGTTGAAAGAAGACGTGTGATGGTAACCGCCAATTTGGAAACCATGTGTGATACAAACGACGTGCTGCACGGCTATTTTGATGGGCATCGCCATATTTGAGATGCATATCAGCAAGCTCCTGGGTGGTGTAGTCCACCATTGTTTTGTTTCACACTTGTTAACAACAACGGGGAACTTCACTTCCTCTTGCAGGTTCACTACTCTATTACTACACCTGTATGTCACACACAGAAAGCCATATAGTTGTTTTCACACAAGCAACTAACTGGAACATTACACTACACCACTTGTACTTCTTGGCGCAATTCAACCATATACCCCAGACTATTATTCCAATCTGGAACACGAGACTGGCAGGCAAATCAACAGTGAGCTACGCTCTCTCGTATCACCAAGCTCTCATACATCACACCTGACCTTACGTCCAGCGTCCAATCGGAGCTCACGCGCGGACAACAACACGACGCTTTGTCGAAATAGCGTTTGGCAGTTCGGATCATACACTGGTCCGAAGAACACGCAACAGTTTAGTACAGTACGTCGCAACACTGTTTTACACCAGTTGCTACGAAGCACTACGTACGAACCATAATGTTCGTAAGGGGATGCAAGGGAGCCGTGCGCCTCGGTAGTAGAGTGTTTAGTTGCACGTTTCGAAACACGACAAGTGTGGATGTAGTAGATACCTTTGTTGCATGTCCGTAGCTCTGTTGGAGCGCATGGAATTGCATTCGGGCGGTCTGCAATTCCTGGTCCGATCATCCTGACAGGTTTAACAAAGTTTTTCGTAGTCCCCCAGGTGAATGCTTGGAGGGTACCTATACTAAACTGGCCTTGGCAGCTACCTTTCCCCATCCTTTCCCACGGCATAGGCAATAGATGCCACTTAGTCTTAAAATAAAATTCAATACGGCCCTGGCCAATACCTTTCCTCATCCTTTCCCACGGCTTAGGTTCTAAGAACCGATTTTCTCATGGCTCTCGCTCGAAAACACCTTCGGCAAACCTCACGAGAGTTCATTGGCCTTGGCAGTGGTTGTCTAGGGGTAGGGTAGACTGAATTATGGTGGGGTAACACCTTGCTCGCATTACCAATGTACTCCAGTACACTGTTGTTTTCTTTCGGAGAACAAGTTTCCTGTCGGGGACAAGTGTCCCTTGGCCCCTTCGGTAGCGCCACTGCTCACTCCAGGTGGTTCCGGTTATGTATAGTACATGCATGGTTCACCGTTTCTCATCTTCTGCATCCCTTTTCCGCATGTCAGTCTGTCCACATCAGTACCCCACATTTGAGAAATTCCTTGCGCCGCGTCCCTACCCAAGGCAATACTTTCTCTAAAATGTTTGGGACCGCTTGCTGTTGCACCTTTCCTTTGTCACACGTCGTTTTGCCGTCATTTGCGACAGCTTGTAACTCAAAAATGACGCCGAATTTAACTAACTGTCACAAACTTTTTGTTCGTGTTCATGTGTAGATTCTTCTTCCAAGCGTTGTAAACGGAATTTTGCAGCACCCTGAATATAAAACAAAGATTCATTTACAGTGTGTGAACTATGGTACTATCATTTATAATATTTTGCTATGATACCATCTTAAGACACTAAATAAATACTATATACTTCAGAAAATATTTTGAGTTTTCTTTTTTCGCTCTCAGTGTTCTGGTTCGACTTCCAAAACTCAAAACATGAGACTCCGCATTGAGTATATGATACCGATACGTACATATCACATACAATACACCATTTCTCTCTCTGTCTCCACCAAACACCCCCCCCCCCAAGGTAAATTTTGTTCCTACGCGCCTGACGCTACCTCATAATTTTTCTTGTGTTGTGGAAGTTAATGTTAGGATAATGTGTTGTTGTGTTAATGTTAGGATAAGAAATCCAATAATTTTTCATTATTTAATTCTTGATTAAATTCACAATGTTTTACCGAACCCGGCCAGGCCTCAATCTCACTCCTGACTAAACTATATGTTGTTGTTTTTTCCTTAGGAAAGCACACAATAGACCTTGCAACAGTTGCAAATTTCACCCCATTCCAAATATAATGTTGCTATACTGTTCTAAAATTCTCATATCCCACCTCCAGTACATAAAGTTTCAGATATGTGCTGTTTTCTACGTAAAACATCATGTTTATATTCGCGTCGGCATCTGCTCTGTACAAACGGTACATAGCCGAAAGAGGGTATTTGTGTAGCCACCTTCCTTCTTTTCCCTGGGACTAAAAGCGAAGACAGGGGCGGCGCGAGACTGGCTTACCCTCGTCAAAGCTTTGACAGGTGGACTGGAATAACTATATAAAAATACTATTTTTCATTGGTGTATCAGATATGGTTGCAATTAAAATTATTAATCGTTTCTTCACAAGGAATAAAACAAAAACAGGTTGATCTTTCTAGCGTAATTGGTTGCAAAGTTAGACATGTTGTAATTTGGAGGAAACAAAATAATTTTACTTATTTTTTAATAATTTAATTCTGGAAAACTAGGAGACAATTGTACGTTCTAAGTATATCATCCCGTTCATAAACTTCTGAAGAATGCTCCAAGGCTTTTAGTTTCTATTAAAGGTACCCAGTTCCTTAGAAAATGAAGACATTCGATAGCAGCTTTCTGTCCATAAGCACCAACAGTAAACATTCTAGCGGCGACAGAAGTTGAAGATCCTCTTAACGGATGCTGAGGCAAGCGAGGATCACACCACACTACAGGCATACGCATGACGGATACTCACACTCATATGTGCAGTGTTGCCATCCAACGTTCACTACTTTCTTCAAATCTGAAATATGATACTTCTCAGGCAAGCATTGCAAATTTCACAAGGTAGATTTATTGCAATGACTTACTAGCATTGAATTCTTAGCATTGAATTCTTCTGCTATAGGACGATACTATATTTTAAGACATTATCCTGTATCTTGAAGATAGGACAAGAGATGTGAGCTTTGCCAGATACTTTGTTGTCAGAAGGTTGTGCCTCAGACCTCCCGTACATTTAGTTTTCCCATGCGCAGTGAAACATGTCACTTTAATAAGATCCCACAGTCTCATCAATAGTCTGGATGAGAAGACAACTGCATTGCACCATCATTATCATTTTGATGTCCATCTCCATTATAATAATCCTTATCTTATTCTTATGAACAAGGAGACTTCACGCCTCAGAGCCTTTCAATAGTAATATAAGAATAATAAAATATTTAATCTTCGTTACATCACCCCAGTTATTCTCACCCATGATACTTAAGCTCCTTTTCAAAATAGAAACAGAAACTTTTACGGTCTTGGCCCATTACAGTTAACTACTACAACGAAAATAGCATAATTATTAGATAAATTTTGTTAAGGTATATTCTGTAGCCTCCTTAATTTCACAAATGTGGACTCGGATATTCTTCCAATGATTTTTGTTTCCTTCATATAAGAAATATATCGGGTTTAAGAAGCATGAGGGGGGGGAGGAGTACTTCGGCTGTGATAATAATAAAATAATAAAATTAATTGTATGGGCGGTAACAGCACTATGGCTTACGCCCGTCCCGATACGGGGGAAGCCCCTTATCTTTGTCACGTCTAAAAATAGCTGTTAAATAAAATGATAAAACCATATAAAAGATGAAGATCTAACCTCTTCAGAAAAATAAAATCGTAATAAAAACTAAAGATGTAGATGGTCTTTAGCAGAAAAGGTAAAAACGTGAAGGCTGTATATAGGCCTTCACAAAAATAAAATAATACTACATAAAACATAACAGCTATGTGACATAATCATCTCAGAGAGACGGAGATAATCCTGTCTCACGGACATAACTAAAAACTCTCCGCAACATACCTGGTTCATCCCCTAACAATGACGCCATGTCATTGGGGATGTTATAACGTTGTCTGAGATGATTATATCCTGGACAATCTAAAAGGACGTGACGAATACTTAAAACCACATTGCAATTGTTACAACGTGGTGGATCCAATCGTCGTAACAGATATCCGTGTGTTAGGCGACTGTGTCCGATACGTAGACGACATAAAAGGACTTCTTCTAGCCTACTATCTCGGCAAGATGATTTCCATGGAGCAACTGTTAATTTAATTTCTTTCAATTTATTCGCAGCTACGTCATCCCATCGTCGCTGCTATTCATTCCGTGTAATTTGCTTATAATATATCATCATGTCCTGAAATGGAACATGATGTATATCAATGTTAGCTCCTAAAGAGGCCTCACGAGCAGCTTCGTCTGCCAATTCATTGCCATGGATACCAACATGACTTGGTATCCACGAAAAGACAACCTCACCACCTCTAGAGCAGATGGCGTGTGTCTTACAGAGAATATCTTGCACGAGCGGATGTTTCGAATACATATTGTCGAGGCTTTGAACAACACTCTTCGAATCTGTACAAACAAGGATGCGGTTGAAACCATGAACAAGACTAAAATCCAAAGCCTTTAAAAGAGCATATAGCTCAGCAGTAAAAATACTGGCTTTGGGGTTAAGACAAAATTGACGGGCTTCCCCTTCTACAACAAACGCACATCCAACAGATTAATCTATTTTGGATCCATCGTTAAAAACTGATATAAAACGTGGGTACTGACTCTGCAACGCAAGAAAACGTTGCTGGAATTCAATCATGGAGGTCTCCGATTTCTTAAGGGTTGACAAAGAAAGATCAATCCGTGGGCGGGCAAGTGTCCACGGAGGACGGAGACTAAAACGGACAGGACAGACAGTTGGGCGGTCTGCATTCAGATTCTCCAACAACTCTGACGCTCGGATGCCAAGTGGTCGGGTAGCGTGACCACGGCGTTCATATAGGGCTCGTTGGACTGGGTAGACCACTAAGTTATGTGCTGGGTTGCTTGCCAAGGATGATATCTTAGCAAGATAGCTCAGCACATAGTACATCCTATGAATCGCGAGCGGTGGTTCACCGGCATCAACACAAAGACTGGTCACAGGACTTGTGCGATACGCGCCAGTGGAGAGTCGAATTCCAGCATGATGGACACTATCGAGCGTATGTAACGCTGAAAAGCGTGCAGACGAATAAGCGTGACAACCATAGGTGAGCTTAGATAAAATGAGTGCGCGATAAAGGCGCAACAAGGTTGTACGGTCAGTACCCCAAGTGGGATGACTTAAAACACGCAATAAATTCAGAGCTCTCGTACAGGAAATTTTAATTTGGCGAAGGTGACTACGCCAATTTAACTTGGTATCAAATAATAATCCGAGGTATCGTACCTCCTCGACGAACTGGAGTTGTCTGTCTCCAAGATAGAGATCTGGGTCAACGTAATAAGTTCGTTTACGGCAGAAGTGGACACAGACTGTCTTCGTTGGTGAAAAACGAAAACCAGTCTGGTGTGACCAGTCAACAAGACGGTTAAGCGTCAACTGGATCTGCCGGGCTGCGAGGTTGATATTCGCAGACTTACAGACAATCGTCAAGTCGTCAACATATAAAAGACCTTGCACAGGGGGGCGAATACAAGACATAACACTATTCACTGCAATAGCGAACAGTGTTACACTCAGCACACTCCCTTGAGGTACGCCATTCTCCTGTAAATAACGCTCTGAGAAACGATCACCAACACGGACACGAAAATAGCGATCGTTAATAAAATTTGTTATAAAATGGGCCATATGGCCCCTTATGCCCCAATCATGAAGCTGGCGTAGTATGCCATATCTCCAGGTGGTATCATAGGCCTTCTCTAAATCGAAGAACACAGTAAGAACGTGTTCATTCCGGAGAAATGCATTCTGAACAATAGACTCTAACCTGACAAGATGGTCGACAGTTGAGCGATATTGGCGAAACCCACACTGATCACTGGAAAGCAAGTTGTTATGCTCCAAGTACCACATTAGGCGTCGGTTTATCATTCTCTCAAATAGCTTGCATACGCAGCTAGTGAGAGCAATGGGCCGGTAACTGGTGGGGTTTAGTTTATCTTTGTCAGGTTTCAGAATGGGAATGACAATAGCTTCTCGCCAACTAGGAGGGAAGCTATCAGTCTTCCAGATCTGATTATAGAGATTTAGCAAGAAGACCTTTCCTTGGGAGGGAAGGTGTCGCAGCATTTCATAATGAATATCATCCAGTCCAGGGGATGTGTTTCTAACATCCCGCAAGGCAGTTTCAAGTTCCCACTCGGTGAAAGAGACATTATAGCGTTCTAAATTATTAGAGTGAAACCGTAGAGGTATTATCTCTGCCTGTAATTTAATGTTTACGAAGTTAGCACTATAGTGCTGAGAGCTGGATATTGCTGCGAAGGCTGCTCCAAGAAGATTAGCGATCTCTTCTGGGTCAGTATGCAAGTCATTGTTGTGCTTCAGAGCAGTCAATGGCTCGGAGCGACAATTTCCTTGCAAACGTCTGACCCGTTCCCACACGTCTCGAATTGGCGTTTGTGAATTAATGGACGATACGTATTCACGAAATGATGTACGCCGAGTTCGTTTCATGAGACGTCGAATATAAGCTTGTGACTGTCGAACTGCATTCAAATTTGCCGCTGTAGGATATCGATTGAACACCCGTAAAGCGCGACTGCGCCGTCGCCGTGCTACCTCGAGCTCATCGTTCCACCAGGGAACAGAACGCCGACGGGGCGTTCGGCCAGACTGAGGGATGGAACATCTGGCAGCTCGTAAAATTCCACGGTTCAAGTACTCAACCGAATCATTCAGGGGCAAATCTCCTTGTTCAACTAGTTGGACACGAGTTGCATACTTAGTCCAGTCAGCACGCTTCAGATGCCAATGCGGCAATTTGCGTGGTGCTTGATAAAGGTTTAAAAACTCTAAAATAACTGGGAAGTGGTCACTACCACATAGATCGTCATGTACACGCCATGCCAGCATGGGTGCAACCACTGCACTGCAGACAGACAGATCTATCGCTGAGTATGTTCCACTTGCCAAACTAAAATGAGTGTTAGCACCAGTATTTAATAATACTAAGTTGGAAGCTTCGGCTGTGATGGTGTTTGCTTCTTCTATATCTTACTTCATAAGTAATGTCAGAGTTGTGAGGAATGACTATTGAAGTTGCACCCTATTTCTTCTATAGCATTTATGTGAATGATTACTGTTTCCTTTGTTAATTAACCAAAATGACGTTCAACTAACATGTCACGTATATAGATTAGCAATGCAAGAAAATCTAGTATGTTTTCATTGGTTTACCTTACGTTTTCTTTCACAACAATGATGAATTCACAGGATTTTCCTGAGGAGCATTCTCCCAGAGATTTAAAATTCACCCCACTATAAGGTAAATTCAAATTTACCTTATAGTATAGTAGACCTAAAAAAAATGAACATTTTTATTGACAATAAATTACGTCCACAATGAGCACAAATGTACTATCCGCCTTCAGACTGAAAGTATCTAAATTTACCATCTTTTTATAGGGAGTTATGTTGTATGAATTAACAACTCTTGTCACATGTATCTTCTTTAAGGAATTTTAAAACCTTATTTTGACAATTATACAAGATAACCAAAACCGTTTTGACGTCGCATGGAACGACGTGATCACTGAAAAAGAAATAAGTGCCTCAGATTCTGGAATAAAGATTGGAGTGGGAACATTGACCGTGAACAAGACAGGTGAATTGCGCACTCACGGCAGTCATAGCTTGAGTAATGGCGAAGATAAATGGAGGTGTCGAAGAAGCTTTTTCTCGGTTGTCTGCCTTATGCCTTTAAGATGGACTTGTCCGTAGCCGAATCATGTCTCCGAATACATCAAGCATTTGGGGATAATGCTACGAATAAACGCACCACCAGGTATTGGTTCGATAAATTCAGGTCAGGCGATATCTCCCTATGTATTGAACCTCGCAGTTCCCAGAGGCCCTGAAGGCAGCCATGGAGCAGAACAGTAGCCAAACATGTAGTGAGCTTGCAGAATACTTCAACGTTTCTAATAAAACAAACTTCACATACAACACATAGGGAAGGCGTACAAGTTGAGCTTGTGGCTACACCACATACTGTTTGGAAACCAGCAAACACCAACAAGTGACAGCCTGTTTGTTGTTGCTTTCTCGGCATTGCAACACACCATATTTAATCAAGTACTCATCAGTGACGAAATGTGGACCCTGTATGAGCCTTCCAAGCTTGGAAGACACTGGTTGTCATCGCAGAACCCTGTGCCTCACATCACAAGAACACATCTACACCCACTCTAGATCGTGCTCTGTACCTGGAGTACTATTTGCAAAGTGGTGCCCTACGAGCTGATACTACCTGACCCAGTCACTATTATGAATTTGTATGCGTACCGTAATAGTCGGAACGTGTGCAATAGGCACTACACTAGAAGGAAACAGCATTGGTGCATCACAAGGGTGTACTGTTTCTTGCCGACAATGCTAGGACACAAGTGGCATGGGTGTCCATCGATACCATACAAAGACTTTGGTTTTAAGACATTATGCCATCCAGAAAATGAGTGCCAAAACGCACTAATTTACCGAGTGATCAGGCTCAATTGACGTTTTTATTTCGTGGGCTTTCCACGATTCAGACGTACTCCAAGTGAAATGGAGTATTAGCGAGCGGCGCTGGACAAGTGTTCATCGTTAGTTTACTGACAGTGAAATAATGTTTGTGAAGTAGGTATACTATACATTACACAATCTTATTGCAATATATTAGATATATCGGAAGGTTGAAACTAAAATGGCTCAAATACACGATTTGCAAGATTGAACACTTTAAAGTTAGATTTTCACAATTATCCTTAAATACCACAAGCCGTAGATATACACATTTGCTTACGTGGTATATTCAACTTAAAGTTGGTGAAGAGAACGTATGAAATTTAGTGGAGTTTGGTTCAACGTTGTGGAGTCAAGGAATCAGAATATATTTGAGAGTTATAGCAAAACTTTTGACACACCAGTGAATATAGTGGGAGATATACACCCTCCATTCCGAAAGAAACCGAACTTTTGAAAACAAATAGTACCACTAGTGCCATCTGTTGTAATATTTTACCGGTAGATGGCGTAGTCCCTCATTGACAACTGGTATAAATGTCATGACATTTGGATGCACGGCAACAAAGTTATTGCGTTTCAACTGTCAGTGTGTTGTGTACATCGGTCGGAAAATGAGTTTCAAACAACGAGCTGCAATTGAGTTTTGTGTTAAACTGGGTAAACCTTTTACTGAAACGCACCAAATGCTACAAAATGCATATGGTGATGAGTGTCTATCCCGTACGCAAGTTTACGAGTGGTTCAGGCGATTCAAATCGGGTAGAGAGACGCTGGATGATGACGAAAGATCAGGCCGTCCCAGAACCGGATTATCGGAAGAAAACATCGAAAAAGTGCGTGAATTCATCAAACATAACAAAAAAGCGTCGGTGAAAGTTATTGAAATGGAATTAGGCATTCCTCAAACAACCGCATACCGCATTTTGACCGAAGTTTTGGGCCTTAAGAAGGTTAATTCGCGGTTTGTACCACACAAACTCACCGAAGACCAAAAAGTTGATCGAATTGCACATTGCAAAGACATTGTTAAAAGTGCTCGGCAGGATCGAAACTTCTTGAAATCGATTGTAACTGGTGACGAGACGTGGTGTTTTGAATATGAGCCCGAAACAAAGCGGCAAAGTGCTGAATGGAGAGCGCCGGATGAAGGACCACCCAAAAAAAGTCGCTTGGTGAAGTCAAAAGTTAAGGTGATGCTGATTTGTTTTTACGATTCAAAAGGAATTATCCACAAAGAATTTGTTCAGCCCGGCCAGACAGTCACTGGAGAGTTTTACTTGGGCGTCATGAAGCGTTTGCTGGCAAGAATTCGTCGTATTCGGCCCGAATATCGAGAAATCGGCAGTTGGACTCTTTTGGACGATAATGCACCATCACATCGTTCGCGACTTGTAACTGAATTTTTGGTCAAAAATCACATTATTCGTTTGCATCATCCGCCCTATTCACCAGATCTCGCTCCGTGCGATTTCTATCTGTTCCCGAAACTGCATTTGGCGATGAAAGGAAAGTGGCACGCATCGATTGAAGCCATTGAGAAGGCGACGACCGCCGTCCTAAAGACCATTCCAATAAAGGACATGGAGAAGTCGTTTGACAACTTGTTGGAGCGTGCAAATTTGTGTATCGATGCAGAAGGGGAATACATTGATTAATAAAAATGATTTGTTCCAAAATGTACATTGTTTTTTTTTTTTTTTTAAACGTTCGGTTTCTTTTGGAATGGAGGGTGTATACCTTTACCCTGATTAACTAGAAAAAGCTTTCAAAAATTGTTTCGCATTAATCTGTTGGTTAGCATTCAAAATTTTGTAATGTAATTGGTCCTTACTAAAAAAACCATCAATTTGCATATAGGGAAGAGACAGACAGTCTGTGACGCGTCGAAAATTTGAGGCACCTCATTGGTTCAACGCTACGAATTTCTTGACTTGTAATCTATTTGGTAGGAATATCTCCAATCACTTGATGCATTGGGAACAGAACCAATAGTCTTTGGCTGGTTAACTGTGGTATCCGTTCACAATTATGAGTAGACCTAAATTTAAACAGTATGGATTTGAGAGCCAACAATGCAACGGGACGGGTGTAAGCCACAGTGATGTTACCGCCCATACAATTAATGTTATCTTACGAGAATGCAACTTTACAGTTATTTCAAGACGTTTTGTCCATCATTGCACCTATTGGCACCAATGCATTGCCAAAGGCATTTCCCTCGTCAAAAGAAAGATTCATTCAAAATTTGGTTCACATTAGACCAAAGACGTGGATTCGATACTCAACCATGCAACTGTCAGTTACCTCAGGAATGTTTGCCCATCATGAATAAATTGGTGGAAATATTCATTTTATGTTACGTGTAAAATGTAAATACTTGAAATAATTCTATACTCTCTAAGGTATTTATTAAAGGATATTTGTAAAATAAACCTTCTACAAATAATTGAACACGCCTTATACAAGGTTGTTCGAAAATAAATGAACAAAATGGTCAATATCTACTTTCAACCCTCCTAGAATTCTATTGTAGAGAACATATGAAACCATGAGTAATAACTTTTTGTAAGTCATAGCAACAAGCAACCTGTAGCTGCAGATATCATTGGTCATGTTACAATGTTCTATGAAAAAGTTGGAAGAGCGTAATGTTCGGATAATTTCGTTATATAACTTTAAAGTAGATCATATTGCGGCTGTAACGTACCGCAATGCATTGAGGATTTAGAGCGTAGACTCAATTGCAAAATGGACTGTGCATCACTAGTTTCAAATATCAAGTGCCATCTATCATTCTCTCCAAGATGAGGAAGGTAGATGACGCAAATCAAGGATGGATAACAATGCTTTAAAGGAATGTGTGGAGGAAAATCTATGAGCCACCGTCCGAGAGCTTGTCTGACACATCAAGATTTTCAATTCAGCCATTCCCGACCATCTAAATTAAATAGGAAATGTAAAAAATGGACAAGTGAATATCACATGAACTAGCGGAACAGCGATCGGGAATCTACAATAACTTCTTGGTTCGTCGAGACGCTAATTGATAGTATTGTAACTTGTGATGAGAAATGCATCGATCGTGTACAACGATCAGAAACGTAGGAGGAGTTGTTTAACGTTGCTGAACCCCCTCCAAATATTTTCCAGAATCAATGGCGACGCCACAAAAGGTATTGTTGTTTAGTTTGGTAAACTGCACTAGGTATGTGCATTACACGTTCTTTCCTGCTGGTGAAACCATTGCCATTGTCACGTACTGTGGAGAAATTGACTAAATGTACCCCAGTTGGGTAAAACCCACCTGACAATGATAAACCCTACATGACAAATTTTACGGAACAGAAGCTGAGTGATCTGAAGTGTGGAACACTCCTTTACCTTCCATTTTCCATGAACTTAGCACAAACATACGACTATACGTTTATGCCTCAAATTCACTTACTGTAAGACAGTGTGTTCAAAAAAGAGTAGTGTAGAAACTGATTTTCTTAACTCACAGAAACCTCGTTTTTCTAGGAATAGGATTGAGATCTTTGTGAATCGATTGGCAGGGATGTGTTGTTTAACACTTATGCGCACAGTAATATATTCTTTACGTTAGTCCATGCTAAGATCTCCCGGGTAACCTGTACGTTCTGAGATTTTGATATTGATTTTATGGAAATAGCTTATTGTTTTTGCAATATTCCAAAGATATACAGTACGTTCACACTATACCCTATTTTCCAATAAGCTGTGCCGCGGGACGACCGTCCCAAGTCCGCAACAACCTTCGATATCACTCCACCTGTAAATATATTGTTCGTTCATTTTACGTGTCTTACATACTTGCTGAGCTCATTTGAACAAACTATGACCTTAAAGAATCAAAATAAAATAAGTAAGTAATCAAGTTAATACATTGCGCAAAAGCAATGATTATCGCGGTCTTAAGACAATCGTCGCGCAACACAACATGAGGAGAAAGGTGCACTTTCCATTACACATATTTCCATCCATTTTATCTGTTAATTCGCCACATTTGGAAAACAAACTGCTTGGATATTATGTGAATTGATAAAAAGCAGCACTATCTAGAGTAAGATAAGAATAGGTTATTTGGTGAAAATTATTACAAGACCTGTCACCGAAAAGTCCGTTCCCTTTCGAAACTACTACGAGGTCTGTGTATTAGGACTTTAACCTTCATGTCGTGCCATCTCTTTTCAGTTCGCTATCTGTGCTATGTCTTGCTCTCTGTAACAAAGATAGTCATTGGCAGAAATCTAAAATAAATTTTGTGTTGCGGGTACGTTAATATTAAGTGAAATAACTGGAAAGTGCATTAATTTTTATTTTCTGTATGCCATTCTGTGCATAAGGATCCGTTATAATTTTTCATGATAATTGTCATGTACAGGATATTAACGAGGACGTAACCATGTTCATGTGTGACGACTCTCCTGAAAAAATCGTTTAATGAATCAGAGTGATACATTTCTTTCGTGCACATTGGTGAGCAAACGTTCTGGTTAATAATAAATAATGTCACCAAATAACCTTCCCTTTAGTGTTGTTTTAATTGCTTTTTCAATTATTGTGTTTATTTTATCTAGTGGGAAACATTGACCAGAAGGATGGTTTCATTATATAAATACAGTTTAACAAAAATATTTTGTTATTTTCCTTACCTTACCTTACACGTGATACTCTAAACACATACATAAAGAAATGTGGCCCGATCCTTCCCGAAGAAAAAATCGTCGGCTGAGAATTATAAGGTTCTATCTAACATTAAAATCCTATGTAGTTAGAAAATTTAATTCTCAGTCAGTCAAACGTTTTGTTCGGGCTCGCAAAACATAACGTACTAACATACCTCTATGTTCCAGAAAATAATTGCTAGTTTGGTTTGTTAAATAAAATTCCACTAACATATTAAAAAAAAGGAAGAAAGTAGAACATAATAAGGGAGGGAGGTTAATATAGATGAATGTTAGTTTCACACTTCATAAGTATACATTCATACATTCCGACAGAAGTATAAAGTACAGATGTTTAACTCCTACTAAGAACGATAACCAAGTAGACAATTAAAAAAGGATAAAAGGTTTTCAAAAACATTAACGTCTTTTATTCTGTTTTAAATTTCATAAAAACCCATGAATGTACATTCAGTACATTCGGAAACTCGGATTTCCATTTTATAAAGGTGTGAAAAGAATAACAACCAATCTGCTCTCTTAATAACAGACGTTAATAAATAAACAAGACAGAACCAATGAGAGCCCTCATAGCGTTATGTATAGGAAAAACACTGAATCCTGATTTGGCCAATCAAACGTCAATGTATAAACATTAAAACTCCAATCAATCAGATTGTACAAAACAACCTATTAAAGAAAAGCAACGTTTCACATATCTTTAAGTTACTAGTTACGTTTGTTTATAGTTACGAAAAGTTAATCAAATGCCTAATTTTCCGAATAAACTAAAACCGCGTTGCTAAACCGGTTATAACAAATGATATTGAAATAAAATCTTGATTATCATAATTTGTTCACTTGACAAGAATATGTTTGATAAAATCGTAGTGCAACAAACATACTACGATTGCAGTGTATCGAAACCTGAAATGTTGCAATCTTACAACAAAAATACGGGTGAGGCAAGCAACATTTATAAGATATGTGTTGCATTACACTGTCAAGATGCGTGCACAAAGATGGTCTACCAACGACTCGCAGGCTATATGTTCGAATACCGCCAGAATTATATGTTTGTGGTTTTTAACTAGCCTTAACAATATAATCGTTATGTTTCGAAGTTAAAAAGTTACTATAATAGTCCATACAAAATAAAGGTCAAGACAAAGATGGTCTCTAACGTCTTGTACAACGTTTTAGACATGGCGCTTGTTGAATACATTATTTACATTGTTCAGCGTTGTTGAATACATTATTTACGTATGAAATAACCCCCACTTAAAATGAGTGACACACCAGTGTGGAACATTCCTCAGAGAAATTGGAAAAGAGATGGAAATGCCTGCTATTGTTACTCGATAAAACATTATTGATAAAATTGGTAGTAAATACCTCGCTTGAATCTATAAACATCGAGGGTTACACGGGTAACCCAGAGTGGACTAGAAGTAGCAACATTTTAATAGCAAATAAATTATTTTTAAACTAATCTTTTCAAACTTAATTTAACCCCAAAACAAATAACGGGGTGAAATTAATGAATAATCAAACATTGAAACTAAAACTACCAGCCATACTGCAGAAATATGTATTTAAAATACAGCGGGTTACCCAAGTAACCCAGTATGGACATAAAGGTTAAACGGAAACTATTTTCAATGAAACAGGTATGTTTATTCCAAAACTTAGTAGCAGAGTGAGGTTCGAAAACAGTAATTTATTTCCGAACAGTCTGGTATTTATAACAGGCACTTTGGTATATTCGATATGTAACGACTTCTCTCAAATTATAGGTGTACCACGTATATGATGTTCAATAAATACAATATAATACATATCAGAGAAATAATATGAATACTTTATGATTTTTCATAAATCCCATTGAATACTAGTCAGCGATTCCTTACCTGATAGCACATACTACCAAGAAGTCTTTCATAAGGCAGGGTAGTTCACACTTGCAGTTCAATCCTTCTTCCTTTGGTTCAAATGTATTGACTGGTTCCAGTTTATCTGTAAACATAATTTAACATTCACTTCCGATGAATTTAAATGTCTCATCTAATAAGGTACCTAAGATATACTGGCATGATATAAGCAGAGTTGGAATGTTTAAAACAAAATGTTTTAAACAAATGTTTTAAACATGATTTAAACAAAGATGATTGTTTTAAACATTTGTTTTAAACGATTTTCTTTTAAAACGACGTGTTTAAAACATGTTAATTTTATTTTTCTTCTTTGAAAATATCATTATTTTTAAGAGTACGAAAAGGTTTAACCAGTAAAACGTATGTAGTTTGTCCCGAGTGAAAGCTAGTATCTAAAATAATCAGTATTTTGGTGTCGCAAGCCTACACATTGGGACATAAAAGGACGTTGTTTTGATTTATTCTTTACCGGTTGGCTGCAAGAAGTGGGAAATATTAATCCGCTATCAATAACATGAAATAAGATGTTCATATTCCAATTCTTTCTTTTTTATTTATTATAAGAAACTGCCAGGAAAACGAAACTTCATGGACATGTACTGCTTCTATGATTACATTGCTCTATTACTTCTTATGTTTATGAAGAAAGGGACAGTAGTGAGTAACGGTGAAGATTTGATAATCATTTCTTATTCGGTGCTTGGAATTTATGCCGGGTGGTAGAAATTATTAGGTACTCTTAGTGTTGTAAATAAAAAAAAACGTTTTTTTTCTAACGCTTCACTTTAAAAAAAATATGAGTCTTCGTTTTATCTAAATTCAGTTTTTTTCAAGGCAGCAATTTGTAATATTGTTATCGTCTTTTTAAGCAAAAATTACTTTTATATAAGTAATTATGAAGTAATATAACACAATTAAATCCTAGACTACAAATACTTTTTTTCTGTTCTTGTGAGATATTCCGGGTTGCTCAGTTCTCAGTGTTGCCAACTTTAAAAGAATCATGCCGTATCTGCCCCAAACTTAGCTCTGCTCCAAACTTAGCTTAAACATCATTCAACACAATAGAAGAAAGTTTTGGGTGTCCCCGATCTCAAACACCTCAGTCGTCAGTGTTGCCAACCTATTTTAAAATTCAACTTATAGAAATACCTTTATTAATACATATTTACACGTGTGCATTGATTTACACTAAATTTGACATACATGTTCATTAGGTACTAGTGCAGGTCATACAGGCACTCCACGCGCCGTAGTTTATCTGGGTTGCCAAACGATTAAACAATCTAGATTTCATATTTGTTACCGTTAGACGTATCCGCATTGATTTACACCAAACTTGACATGCACATTAGGTACTGGGACAGTTCATGTGGGTATTTCCGCAGTTGTCAGTGTTGCCAATCAATTTCAGAAAATAAAATTGTATAATTGCTTCCATATCGTTGAACGTATTAGGACCAGGCTTTGTATTTACGTACTGGGACGCGTCATAGATGTACTTCAGGTCCCACAGTTGACAGTGTTGCCAATAAATTTTAAAAATTAAATACTTAGTACTTCCATTCAGCTCGACGTATCCTCACCAAGCTTTGAGTATACATATTTGACACAATCGGAACATACTGTAGTTGTTCCCTATACCCAAGCACCTTAGTGTCAGCGTTGCCACCCTATTTTAAAGTTCATTTTTTGAAATGGTTCTCATAGTGTAACGTGCCGATAGCTATTCCTATACTTTCAAAAAAGCGCGTGGGGAGCCGCGGAACGTACCTACGTTAAAATATGGTTTGAAACAATACTTCTCATAACCCTATTGCAACAAACTCATTAGAAGAGTATTCACTATGCATTTATACATCTCTTTTGAAATATCAATATAACAAAATATTTTTAGTTACACTGTCTCTATCTGTTTATATTCATAGTATATGGGGCGAGGCTTGGAGCCCGAAGCATGGTAGAGCAATGCCACCGAGCTTTTACCGTATAGTGAAACACAATGTACTAGTAAACGCAAACATATATCTCTGCCCTTGAATAGAAGCAGGTTATTTCCCGGGATTTTTACGGACGGTAATTATGATCAAAAATATATATCTTCCTTGAATAATACCGTAATTAGAAATTAACGTATTGTATATACGATATGAGAGCATATTTCGGTAAGAATTTATAATTTTTCAGCTTATAGTAAAGATATCTACGAATTGTATTTATCTTAGGAACTTAAATTCTTCCTATAATTCAAAATATTTCTTCAGTTCCCTAGAGGTTTATTAATATTTTATTACAAACTATACCAAACAACTTCAGCCCATATGTTCTTAGTTCCCTTTTGTTTGTCAGGGTGAAGATATAGGTATTGTAGCAATGTGGCAATGAATGCATAAATAATGCCATCATTTGTCTCGTAAGGCTGCAGGAAAACAAAGCAAAAGTAATTGGAACGAATATGTGAAAGCTTAAATCCAATTCTACTGATTCCATTGATTAATCATCTGCAGAGTAAAGCGTTAAATACTTGCTTTGTAAAAAATGAACTAAAAAACTTGCAAAAAACTTCATAGAAAATAAAACTTTTTTTACAACACTACCATTATGTACTCTGCTTCTTTGCTGTTCGTTCTAAACTCATTATCAGTGGGTTGCACAGAAAGGTAAAAAAAAAAAAAAATAATCTGGACACACTTTATTAAAGTTAATCCTCCTGAAAACAACCATAAAAGCCAAATGAGGAGGTGACACGCAAAAGCGAACTTGTCCAGTATGTACAGTTTTCACAATCAATGAAAACGTATGCCAGCTCGTTATATGGATATATGCAAATCATGCGTTTTCTTATGCTTATATCATTGGCTACGTTCGCGTTTGCTTGACTTTCATGCTGTATTGACATTCCGTTTATCCTCTAAGTAGAATTCAATATCGTATCTCATTTTTTGCAAATTTTGGACATGTTTGCGTTTGCATGTCACCTCCACAAATGTAGATTGTGTTAAAAGGAAATGGGATGTCTTGTTGGCCGAACGAGATAACATTTCAAGAAGTGTAATTCAAATCCCGGCCAGGACAGGACACTGGAAAATTTTCCTTCATTGTTCCCATGGATATACTCAGAGATATACTCAGCCTCCTGTCAAATTGAGTACCACAGTATCTTTGGTATTCCTGGGCACTTTGGAAGGCAAAGGCAGCCGAGCGTGGGACTGACCACCCCACCTCACTTCGTGCCGTTGGTCGAGAATATGTGGATCACTACCTCCACATCCCATGCGCCATTCACGGCGCGTGCGCATTGCACAGGTTATACCTTTACCTTTTTACCTTTTATTTAATAAATAGCTTTGTCATTGAATTTGAATGAATAGCAAATTTAAATTTTTTTAGCAAAATAGAACCTACAATTTCTAGTAAGAGCTTATAAATAGACCGGAAGCGCGATTGAAACGTTATAGAAGCTACTGCAGATAGAGTATCTATCATAACCCCTACAAAATTTTTAAGAAAATATTTAAAATGTTTTAAACACATTTTTCAGTCTGTAAAAACGTGTTTAAAAAATTAAAAAATAAACAAATTTAAACATACTTTAAAAAAAAAAACATTATTTTTTCAACTCTGGATATAAGCATTAAACATTGTAAACATTTCACGAAGAGTTTTATTTAATTCTTTCAATTAGCTATCCAATAAATAAATTGTTCTTTCTTATTTTAAAAAGTATAGAAGACGTCATTTTTAACAGGTTAACGCAATCTTCTACAAACTTCTACAATTTTTAGGACCGTTCGTCGTTGGAAAAATCATTAACAAATTAAGACACGTGGACCGTCTGATGCTTCTGATTTATGCGACAAGATACGGATCATTGCAAGAAAGTTCTAAAGAAAAATAAATTAATAATGCAGTTCTAAATCAATATCTGTCACCAGTATCTTTCAGATAGCTTGTCAAATTTATTAATTGCCTTCTATTATATATTGTTAATACTATTTCTGTGGCCAGTAGGGAGAGCAGTGTTTCAAATTTAAGATTGATGAAATCATACACGTTCCACAGCGAAACAAGCCAGACTTGTAGAGCTGTCACCCCTATCAATAGAAGAGGACATTGCACGAACTACTGATTAAAATGTACTTATTTCTACGTTTTCAAAAATAAGACAATAATGAATATGTAGACTAAAACACACTATTTTAAATTACCTCCTTTTCTAACGTTTGAGGAATGTAGTACTACTTATGTTTTTGTGCTTTCTACATAAATGAGCTTGCCACTATATTTCGTTTCAAATGTGTCTGTGTGGGTTCTAGGGGGCGATACACGGTTGTTTCGCTAGAGTGACGAAATTCGTTACTTCGACCCTCGAAAGGCAACAGTAACATTGCATACTCACAGCGTTCGAGACAATGTCATCAGATTGCGACAGAATAAGCGATTGCCACAAGTTACCTATTTACTATTGCAAGAGAAGAACTGAACATGAGTTAGGCCCGTTTGACACGGAAGCATTTATTCTAAGATAAATCTTAGCGATCGCACTAGTACCAATATGTAAAGCAAAAATGTTATGGATTGATACCATAGCATCTTGCTATATTGTAGTATTTTTGTTTTCTCACCCGGGAGCTACTGCTAGCGCTAGGATTTATCGTAACATAAATGGTTCCATATCAGATGGGCCTTACGAGTGTGGTTAACACATTACCTGACGATTCTCATGTCAGACTATTCACTGCAGCTATGGCTTCTTAATTTAATTGAAATTGTTTATAGTCTTGAGGCACAGACCAGGATAGGATGGAGAGAGGATGTTGGAAGATTGTCAGCTACGACGAAATTCGTAGGTATCATCGTGGCATTGCCTGGTCCGATGGCTTCTTCTGTCATAATTCCATTAACCTGTCCTGGATATGGCGAGTCGGCGAGGAAAGTGGTGCCTTTCTCTAAGTTTCTATGATACGAATAGACATGTGCTCTGGGTATACACGCAGATCCTAAATGTACTTGAACTAGTTTGTAGATATTTATTGGCTTCGTGTATTCATTACACAAAACAACATGCAGTCAACAACAAACGTTCTTTCCTTTTGGTAAATATTATCTTGAGAACAACTTGGGAGGATGGATTACGATTTTCAGTACTATTTTCAATGAATTAAAAAGAACGTACCGTAATTATCTGTACCTTACATAGAAACAAAACATAAACCATTCCAAATTTATCCGCTAAAGAAAGTTTACTTGGGGGAAAGAACTTTTGTTACTGAATGTACAACAGCCGTCTGCTCTTGCTTGGGAGATGAGTTCAATGGCGTAACTATCTTCAATCGCCTGGAAACGGAAGCATAATAAGCTTACCATGAAATAACTCTGTCAGTGTGTAAGGAACATTATGTACTGTTGCACTCCAGAACAGCTGGACAACGCTTGAAACAAAAATGTTTATTAAACTTTAGTCGTTGCTACTCTATTCTTCCTCGTACTTGCCAATAGTGAAATTCCAGGTAAAACCCCACATAAAATAGAACCATATATGTGAAGCTATGAAAGCCAGAATTCACGCCAACATTGCACAAGAAAAGGATACAAAGGTGGCATTAAGATTTGTGTAATAATATGGCGATGTTACTTGGATAGCATTAAGTAATCATGTCAATGTAACTGTGTGATCAGGAGACATAAAAAAACGTTGTTTTTACCTTGCTAACACCGTTGAATATCCATATCTCCAACAGTTCATTCAATGATTACACCTTATTTAAACGTTTAAATGTCGTAGTAACTTTAAATTCAACTTTTAAGTACTGGAAATTTAACGCTTTAGTAACGTGAAATAATGGTCAACTAACATGAATAATGCTCAACTAAACAAGATTCGCTGTTAGTTTGTAGTGTCTGACCATTTCTGGTTCCTCAACTGGTGGTTAAGTGCTACTAAGTACTTCACCTCGGAAAGTGCTAACTTCAACTTTCTTGCTTCCTCTACTCTCCAAACCTGAATTTATTAAACTAGGATGCCAATAGCCGTGTGACATTCAGGATTTAAATTTTAGCTGAGTTTTCTAAACGTTTAGCTGATTCTTGTGATGTCCATGTAGAAACTCTCATACGGTTCTTTTAAGTGATTATCAGATCCGTGCAAATTTTAGCTTTTATAATTGTGTGGCTTGCAGATTTTAAGTATTGATACAAACCAGACGTGCCTTTCCTTCTTCTAGCCTCTAATATGTTCTTTAAGACTTACTTTTAAATTTCTCTTTGCTACGAATTCACACGTCACTTGGTAGAGCATTAAAGAACAAAGTAACCGTGGTTAAACGTTTTTCGATTCCTTTTCGGAGGGATCAACCCAGGATTAATATAATTGGCTTAGATATTTCTTTCAGTCTTCAGAGATTCTACGAAACGTTAGTAGTCCAATCCGAATACTACTACTGTACCCTTTTGTAAGTTGTATTCTATGTTCACTAGTGTTCTACTGTTATGTTCTCTCTTAACGTTATCATGCCATTTCATTTATTTCCATTATTCATTAAAATTTCTCTGTACACTCCTTCGGCCAGGGCAGAACTTGATTTTTAGAACAAACGTCCAGTGCTCACAGTAAAATGTTCTACTAATATTTCGTCAGTTGCGTCCATATTCAGTATGTTTATACTGTTCAGCGATGTTAAGTTTTTCAAAAGATTATGGACTCAATTCTCTTGTTCTTTCTGTAAATGTGAAAGTCTTACTTATAGATTCAGAATATCGTTTATTTCTCTTTTCTTTGTAAATGTAATGTCCTGGGAGCCATTTTTACGTTGAAACAAATGGCGAACTAAATATATGGAAAATTATAAATATATTGGCGTATGTTTATTCGAAAATAATTTTATAAGTAGACAAACGATTTGTAATGGGTGGCTCTCTTTTCAATACCTTAATGGATTTCGTTATAAACAATATTGATGAGGAGATTTTCTAACAAAACTATTAAAGTTTGTAACAAATAAAACGTATGTGGACGATACAGCAATCATATATACTCCGACAATTAAGAATCAGTATGGGATAGGCAACTCAGTGTGATATGAGCGACATATACAATGGTACAAAGGCAACTCAAAAGTTATATGTTCTTAAAATGCGATGCTAACGTGGCACTTGAAACGCGTGCTTTCCTGATTCTGCTTATCAAACTACGGGATGCAGTATAAAACACTCAATACAGAAGATTTTTCGGCTATTTATCAATATACAGAACACTGCAATTCCTAAACACTAAATAATGTTGATATATCAGTTGGTGCCAGATGAAGTCAAAACAAATTATATATATTTTTCAATACTCTCCGTTTCAACACACAAATTTTCTCTTGTAAAAACATTTAATTACTTTTCGAGATTTTTTTTTTCGGAATATTGAATCATTTTACAAATAAATGAAATATAAATGTACTGTATTCAACTAACATTCCATATAAAGAACACGTTCTTACACGCGTCCTTAGACGCGAAAAGTTCTATACACGTAATGTGAGTGAAACTTTCATACATTTTCCCACACTTTCATGAAATTTAACTTCTTTATCAAAGATGAAATTAAGACTAAATACCATTACGTGAAACTTCTGATCATTGTGCTGCTACTGCTTGTGTAATTGAGTGATTGAATTTTGAGTAACTCATAGTTAGGAAACAACCTAATTAGAGATATAATTTTCATTTTCCACGTTTCGTTTACATATTAGTATTATTATTTTCAAAACTTAACTCTCTATCTTCAAAATATATTAGTTTTTAGATTTGAGGGTCCGCCTTTTCACCCCTGCCTCTCTGCATCCTTTGCACAAGGCAAGTTGTGCGCTTTCAAGGGCGTGCATCACGATCATATTTGGTCTCCTTGCCTTAGGGTAGGCATGTTCCAAGATATTCCTGGATTGCCGGAATTCGGGCATTCCAAGAAGCTCCTGTTGTAACAGCCTAGTTGGTGTTCCATTTTTATATTTATTTTCTCCCCTTTCATTTTCTTAGTCTCTGTATTGTTTTCTTTCTGTGTGTTCTCCTTAGCTCATTCTCTTTGGTTGGTTTTAGACTCTTTGAGCATGTTTCGTTTGGATTTTGTCTTTGGATTTTTATCGTTATCCATCCAGGTTTTCGTTGGATCTAACGCTTGTCTTTGATTGGACCCTAGTGAATGCTTCGTGACTTGTTTTTTGCTGATTGGTGTGAATCAGCCTTCTTCTCCGTTTGCTGGGAGAACTGCTCTCCCACGCCATGTTAGTTCAGTTCCAACTTTAAAGGCGAGACTAGTGGATCTGTACTTCCCAAGCCCTGTCTACGATTGGTAATTATAATCACCAAATTTAGCATAATTTTGATTTAGACTGTTTTCGTCCATACCGGAAAATATATTATTCGAATTAAGAAGAATTAGAACCGATATAAGTGCTACCAGGATTTTCAGCGACATTGTTTCGGAATTTTCACCTCATTAATTTTTTTTTTTTAGATTATTTGTCAAAATGTACAGTATGTTCTAAATTTCAGTATGGGGCCACTATTAACCGAATTCTTACATTACAAATATCGGTTCGTTAAATTTCAATAGTCATATGCTTATTTCTCGTCTCCAGTTTCCAAATCTATTCGAAATTCCCTGTTAGCCATGTTTGACAGCTACCCGCATATTTTCCTTACTTGATCAAATTAGCAACATGTCTGCTCGACTATCTTTGCGTACCGTTTCGATGTTAATAGTAAATTTTATATTATTCGACATGGTTCAATAATTTTGGTTTCAACTCCAGCCACTATTCTCCTATAAAAAAGTCATATTTTATATTATTTTGTATTTTCAAGATTTATTCAGAACGTCTTTTGTATAAGGTAGTAATCATCTGTAATGACGTCACACAATTAATAGCGTTAAAGTGATTCTTTCTATACGATGTATTTTGGACTAGAACGTCTTTCGTGTAAGTAATACTGTAACAAAACTTTTCTAAATTATATAACAATATTTCGGGAATAATTTGTGAAAATAACAACGAAATTTATTAATTATTATAGAAATTATGGACATTTATATGTGACTACGCAACTTTCAATTCTGCTTAATTAATTCAATGTATACCAGCGATTCAAATTTGTTTGTTCCTATACCTCGACAGTAATTCTGTTCCGATTCTTATGATATTATCATAGCCGAAAGCGTGAAATATGTACATCCAGAGTAATAAATTGAAATTCTGAAATTTTTATAATTCTTCGAAAATATCTTGTGTTTATGTTCAGTCAACGTAGTATAGAAACCTCTCAGTTAACCAGGTACGATCTACGGCATTAGTTGATAATCCTCATACAGTGTTTAGTAAGATTTATAATGTGCAGTGAGTTATTTAATGTTTGACTTGATATCTATTGGAATTTAGCTACAAATCGTTACGTGAAGTTGACAGCAATTGATACTAATAATTTCTGTGTTTCGGTAAACCTATCGAATTGAGTGATGTGATTTTAATTAGATTAGATCGGTTCATAAATCCGTAGACCAGTGGTAGGATTCTTTCGCCAGCTGAGAAGTGATAACTTGGGAAAGGAACTATATATTGATTTTCTGGTTATTTCTGCGTTGACATATGAAGTGACTCCAGCATGTGATTTCTGTGAATAAATAATATTTGCATTTGTGCGTTATGACACTACGTTTGGATTGAGTTGCGACCGTCATTCGTTTGTGTTCGTTCGTTTTTATTTCAGGAATTGCGATTCCAGACTACAGGTGTGGGCCCTACCATAGATCTCATAATAACCTAGATTGATCATGGTTCCGTATTCATGAGTGCGCTAGTAGCAAGAGATTTTGAATTCTGCGGCCAGATAGCGCTAATGCTATTTTCTGCCGCTGTGGAATTCTACTAGATGGCTCTGCATGTCAACTTGCTGTAGAGAGCTTGGATTATAAGTGAAAGAAAAACGCAGAATTCGACGCCATTGTATGCTCACGCAGTCCGATTTGTCTGTAGTAGGCGCAACAGAAGAAATAAAACTTACGTTAAGTTCCGAAGTTTCAAATGAAAGAATTGACAATTTATTGCACGAATAGTTTAGTTCAGAGGATAAACAAAATGGATAGACTCATAAATAACGAATTAAACAGTATTAAAATAACTGTTTTGCAGTGGTTGTTTCAGGGGGGTGTCCGGGGGTATTACCTCCAGAGTGAGTTAATCATTTCCAGTGTTTCTTTCAGGATTTTTTCCGGGGGGATCTCTCAATTCTTTAGAAGAAATGAAAGCGGAGAGATTACAAACACTCTCGTAGGTGCTACACACCACGGCGGGTAGCAACAGGAGGCGGTATAGCCTCCTCAGCAAACGAAGAAAAAAATCTGGAAGAGATATGGAATATAGAAAGGAATTCGAGAAGCATGTGGATCATGTTCACAGTAAATTAATTGACGAATTTAGTATTATGTAAAAAAGATAAAGAAATATTTAAGTGTTAAAATAATACAGCTTTTGTTCTGTCACAAAAATGAATGAGGTCTTATTGAAATTGCAATAGAATACAAAATACTACGATATAAGAATTGTAAGTACCACGTATATAAATAAAAAGACAAGAAAAAACTGATTTTCCTG
>JAGDQP010017521.1:0-38360 GCA_022664845.1 Lepisma saccharinum | reverse complement strand
TCACTGAAGCCATCTATTGGCAAAATAATGGATTACTTTTTACTACACCAGATATATAATATTAATAAATACAATAATAATAGTAATAATAGTATCAATAATAATAATAATAGTAAGAATGGTAATATCAATATTAATAATACTGTTAATAATAATAATAGTGTCAATAATAATAATAAGGTATTTAATGTATTTATTTATTTGTCATGTGCTACGAACAGCAATACACCAATATAGCACTAAGTCGCAAAACGAATGCAAGATGTTAAGCTACATAATAATTGTTCAAAATACGTTTCTGCAGAATACAGCCTTTGTCAGATGCCGATAACATCTTATGTTGCCTCGTTCTATACAGAGGTATATTAAATGTTATTTGTTCTATAAAATAGGTACTTACAATATTATGTTGTAGCACTTTCTCTAAAAACTTCTTCTCGCCGATTTTCCTTCTACGCTCCAGAGGTTCACAATTAAAAAATTTACACCAAAAATCATAGTCATATGAAGAATAAGGTAAGTTAAATTAAAAAAAAAAAAAACTGAGTTGCTTCAATACTACTTATTACCGTCTTGGAAATGTCATTCCAGACGGTGGAAGCGTAATCAAATTTACTTCTCACCAGTACCTTGTACAGGGTTAAGAATGTGTCGATCTTGGTAAAATCATACCATTGGTTAAAAAGAAAGCCTATTAATTTCCTGGCTTCACCTAATCGCTTAATAATACTCCTGGAAGCTTAATTTAAAATCAAAGTGTACACCAAGATCCTTTATTGCATCAACTTTTGTTATAGTATTACCATATATTTTATAGCTACTGACAAAGTATTGAGTTTTCTTCGTGAATCGTATGAACTTAGTTTTCTGAGTATTGATTGTCATGCAGTTATTTGTACACCAACGACTAACCCTGTCTAGATCTTTCTGTAACATACTATTGTCACATATATTGTTTACTTCTCTAATAATAATAATAATAATAATAAATAATACCTAGCAGATGTCTGCTAATATTACCGTTAATTTGTCGTCTGTACTTTTATTCTACTTGTACTGGCAACCCTATCTTCGTAGGATATTTTGTGACAATTATCTGATGGAATGTCTGCTAGAATCACCCGCGTTTGTTTAGAGTTAGATTGTAATTTGGTGGGTTACCACGACGATCAACCGGATTCGAAGTAAGACTTTAGTCCTCTATTATGTCAGTGCTGATTCCTGTATTGTTTATCAGAAAGGTGACACAGGCACCTTTATGTTGTTCTCTCGACCACTGTTTAAATGTGTCTGCAACATTTTTGCATGCTTTGGAAACAACTTTTAATAAACAATGTCCTCTTTGCATCTCAACTGAAAAAAATCCAATACACGAGTAAGAAACTGCAGAAGATAAATTTTTCATCCATAAAAGTAAAGATAAAGTAGTTTGAGGCCAATATAAGGGCTGAAAATAAATGTTCTGTTATAAAAAGAGGTAGCGGAAAGGGAAGATGCCCCTGTAGTGGGCGACGATATCAGGTTTCTCAACCCTGTCACAGGATACAGGTACCGCTCGGGCCAGAGTCAAGTAGCTGCACGTAAATAGTGACGCACGCCCTCTTCATCATAACTCCCACCGACCTCACGACATACGGGACCTCCATTTACGAGGTCACAACATGGTTCATCTTTCTCTCATCGCCTGTAAGCAATTTCCTTTATGACTTCCATAATATATTTTTACATACACTTGTTCCACTTTTATAGGAAGGATGACAGATTACTCCACATATGTATATTATTTATGTCTAGATACGCTATGTAGACCTCTGAATACCTACACTTACATGGATGTAGTGACTCGGACGTACAAAACACCGCTATATTTGATATTTTTGTATGTACGTATGCCTACAGTTCAACATTTGGGAAAGGTAAGTACTATGGTGCATTTTCTTCACGATCTTGAAAATTCTGGCAAAAGAGCAGAGACATACTCTGCAGTTTCTTACAGCATGTTAAAACCATTACCTGTTCTATAAGTGTTGGATCAAATCTGACTTGCTCCATAATTTGTTTTGCATTGTTTTTTTCTCCAAGTCCCCCAATACCTTGAAATGCCATCGAAAGGTGGAACACGATAGCACAGTTGCACAGTTTCTCCTCAAATATCTTTGATAATCTCCCAGATACCATAGTAAGGTTACATCAAGTTTGCAACAAGTTTGAGATTTTAAGTCTTCTAGTTTGCAGCAAGTTTCACACTGCAAGGCTGAAAACTTGCTATAATCTTGCTATAATCCAAGTTGCTAGTTGACATGTGACAAAGTTGCTACAAACCTTTTACGCCAAACTTGGTACAAAACCTTCCTTGTTAAAATATTGGTGATCCAATATCAATCCTGTGTTGGGAAAGAAATTGAACTGTGTGCAGTGGGGCTCGAACCTTGAATCTCTACATTTGTTTGTTGTCCGTCACCAGTACTCCATGGCTCATCTTTTGAAATAATTATGTTTTACTAGTTCATTTATATTAAGAAGACAGTTTTTGAAGTAAATGCATGCATATGGACTTAAATTTGAAACTGGGATAATTTATTGATCCTGTGTTAGAGCTATGAACGCTGATTCGTAAATTTCCACAACCTAGTAATCCCAGGAGAATCATAATGTATGTACATTAATGTTCGGGTCGATGCCATATCTCAAACAAACTGGCTGCCAATTGCTTAGATAGCAGGTTAATTTATACCAAGTTTGGACTAGCCTTGATATTTACTTACAGTGATAAATTTCACCCACTACAGAGCTGTGGCAAAATTGGCAATAACCACACCAAAACTGCCACATTAAATTGAGAAAACCACCCATGGCTTTTGTTAGTAATCTGATTAGCTGCGTTGAGGATAAATTACGGCACCAAAGTACTTGTAACTAGCTCTCGGCTTGGCGTAATGGTAGCGTGTTTGATTATTAACTAGAAACCATGCATTTCATATAAAAACCTTCTTATTTTAAACAACTTTACTTATTTTGTTCGTAATTATAAATATTTTCTCGCCTTTCCTTCCATTTGTATTTTTCAACGTTTTACACAATTTTCAAAATTGTACACATTTCACGAAAATAATTTAAACAATTCAGGTTAGCCTATTTTAGCTCACCCGTATGAACTAAGAACGTCAGTGAATAAGGGATGAAATAGGTTTCTTCCACTGTGTCTGTTCGCCCCCGTCTAGATCTCAGCAGCTACAAGTCCGACAGAGATGAACTATACACAGTTAAATTCGTCTTGATCTCAAACGGTGGGGAAAACTATGTCTTGACCCTAAAATTGGCAAATCCTTTTCATCGTTTAGTATTCTCTATTTGCGCCCCTCCTAGATGTAAGTAACTACAAGTCCGACAGAGACGAGCCATAAACCATTGGATTTGTAATTGTCTGAAATAGTGAAGAAAACTATGACTTTGACCCTAACATTGGCAGATCCTTTTTAATCGCTTAGTATTCTCTATTTATGCCTCTCCTGGTTCAGTAGCTATAAGTCCGTCAGAAATGAGCCATACACCGCTAGATTTGTAATGGTCTGAAACGGTGAGGAAAATTATAACATTGAACCTGAAACTGTCATATTCTTTTTAATCGCTTAATATTCTCCATTTGTGCCCCTCCTAGAACCCAGTAGCTACAAGTCCTTCAGAGATAAGTCATCCACCACTGTGGAATAACCTATAACTGTGGCCCTAAAATTGGCAGGTTCTTTTCAGTCGTTTAGTATTCTCTATTTGTGCTCCTTCTAGACCTTAGTAACTACAAGTTACACAAAGATAAACCTTTACAGATAGATTTGTAATGGTCTGAAACGGTGAGGAAAACTATGATCCTAAAACTGTCAGATTCTTTTCATTCGTTTAGTATTCTCCATTTGTGACCCTCCTGGATCTCAGTAGCTACAAGTCCGACAGAAATAGGCCATACACAGTTGGATTAGTCATGGACACAGATGGGAAAATCGATGACTTTGACTCTAAAACTGGTATGCCCGGCATTCGCTTAGCAATCTAGATTTGTCCTCTCTTTTGTCTACGTTAATAGATTATTTGAATTATACAGGTTGCTTTAGTTTCATCTATAATAAAACTATATTACTTAGCTTGTACGCATTTAACGAAAATTCTTAAACAATTCAGGTTAAATAATTATTGTTTTCTTTACTAAGAACACAATATGGCATCAATCCGAGCAGTAAAGCATACACATCATTACGATATTTCTAAGGAGGCTTGCTTCAGAAAAAATCATTGATACTTGCTTCACAGCTCTAACATAGGATAAAATCATCTATATCTGTTGAATCGAAACCTGCATGCATACCTTTACTTCATAAAGTCTTTGTAACATAAAAGGACTAGTAAAATGAAAGTATTTCATAAGATGAACTATGGAGTAGTGGTTAGAGTGACGGACAACAGACAAATCTGAAGCTTCTATTTTCGAAGCAGTTGAATTTTTCCGCCACGGGTTTCATGTTGGCTCACCAACTTTTTAACAAGACAGGTTTGTAGCAAGTTTGACTTGAAATATTTGTAGCAACTTTATCACATGTCAACTAGCAACTTTGCTGCAAGATTTGAAGTTGTGTCTAGCCATTCCTACTTCTAGGTTTTGTAAATCCTTTCGCTGCTATTTCTCTGCTCTTTCAAAGAAGAACTTTAAACTACAAATAGATTAGATACAAATCGCTCAAAAGAGCCAGAGCAGGGTTTTCTTAACTAACATTGGCAATGGGCCTGCAAAGTAGCATACAAAATTTATAGACTAGGTCAAGAAAGGTGTTACTATAACCAGTCATAACAATTACTTTGATATATAAATATGGTTTAGTTTATTGATTTATTTACAAGCTCAATCTTCTTTTCCGGATTCGGCGTCGTGGAGACAGAGGAGAAATTTAAAAGAAATTCTAGTTTATTTACTCAAGTCAACAAATTCCTTATTAATCGTATTCATCACGTTACAAATTATTGTTGCGAGGATCGAACCCAACCCCTCGTTCATTTCACAAAATCAACCGGGAACGTAACGCTTGTACGTGTAAATTCAAGTGAGACCTAACACACATTAGCGACTTACAACCCAGGCTTGCACACCTTCTCATGGACAGTCCTAACTCATTGGACGTAGCTCAGCTTCTCAACACGTGGAGGGTGAACTATACTGAGATTTTGGAAGGAAATCTTGTTTACTAGCAATTCTTGCGGGCAAAACCAGGTTCGCCGCTAGCTCACTTGATTCCTCACTCGTATTCAGATTAGCACCATGCGAGCAACGGATACCTTGACTCCTCTTCTTGTGTGCAAGTTCTGAAACAAAAGAAATGAGATTAGTAAATAAAAATCCCAACACAGGTTTAAAGCGCGAGCCAGGTGTTGTTAACGTCGGATTGGCTTCAACAAATACCGGTAACAAGGTACAATACTCACGCACATCTTTCTGGCCGAGTCTCCTGTTGCCCTCTCTACAATCTCTCAATCATATTCTGTCTTCCAAGTTGTATCTCCAACTTTAAAATAATTTCAGTAAGTCAAGAAACACTGTTTCGCTACTAAGTTCGAATTCGCCGCATTACTGCTGAGAGGTTCTCCGGGAGAGATATTGATCCTTCCAAAAGCTGAGTCGTTCTGTCCTGATCTGCCAGAGATCGGCTAATATAAACCCGAAACCAGCAGACCAATTAAAAAAGAACGGAAACGAAAAAGAAGAAAACGAAACGGGGTCTCACTCAAAATTGTCCTCTACCTCCAGATTTTTGGACTCGCCCACATTTGGCCTCAGTTCCCAGCCTCAGCTTCTCTGGTTGCTGAAAAAAGACAAAAAAAAACCTCATACACGAATAAACAAAGAAACCGGCTGAGTCCCGTTATAATCTGGAATTTTCCATCGTTGCACCCGTCTCTGATTAATATTGGGAACGCTTTTAAGCTGAAATAAACCCAAACTCACATAATTAAATATTAATCAAACATTCCAAGATATCGAGGCTTAATATCTAAAGCTTGCATACATAAACGTAATTATTCACTTGACACATTACATATTCATTTTAATCTAAAGACTCTATCACATTAAGAATCGTAACATTTCAGAAGATAGAAATAAAGTAAAGCAATGATATAAGCAAGATAGAAATAAAGTAAAGTAAAGTAAAGATATGGTCGACCATAAGAAGGGGGAGAAATCAGAATGAGAAATATAACTTATCACACTTATTTACATAAAACCAAATTAATCTAACACAAATTTACGTAATTATGGGCAGATTATATCATTTACATAGAGAAAAACTGACTGCATCAACTGTGCCCAGTCCAAGAAATTTGGTGTTTGAGAATTGTTTTTGTTCATAATGTCAGGCAATACAGCAGTATAAATTCTCGATAAACCAAATTTTCTTTGAAATGGACTGTTACCACAATTTTACTCTATTTACACTTAAACATTTAAGTTCGAGTAGTTCGTTTGTTCTGGCTTTCTCCTGAAAACTGATTACATGAATTATACACATTTCTCTTTTCACTATGTACAAGTGTCAAACTTGAACAATATTCTTAAAATTGTTTCTGGGTAATTGTTCGTATTTAATGAATGCGGTAAACATACCATTGTTTATCAAATTTTCTACACATCGAGTCGAAGAAAAAAAATTTCGTTCACCTACTCAATTGCTTTGCTCTTTTCGCACACCTCAATTACACACACACTTGGTTCTGACCTTGGTACGGTTGCCTCCCACCAATGGGAGTTCAGTAGGTTTCCAGATAGACACATTGACACACATTTAAACCTCCTTTGCAGCTAACTGCTGAGTGGCTCCGCCCTAAAATGGTACTTCACTGTAGGTTGATGCCTCCTGGGGTTACCTGATGGCTTTCAATAACAATCAGTAAAGTCCTTATTTCCTTTCACAAAATAAGGTACTTCTGGAATGAGTTTTAACTGATCCATATTTGCTTTATATATTTTATTTGTTTTTAAGTTTTTTACCAAGCAATTGTTCTTATTTATCTAGTCTGTGATTACATAAGGTCCGTGGTACTTATCATTTAACCTTGCTACCCGTAATCTTGCGGCACATGAGATGTTATAAGATTTCAACAACACCTGGTCATCCGTTATAAACCCGTGTCCCCGACGGTGTTTATCATATACCAATCTCTGTCTTTCGTTTGCCTTAGACTGAAAACTATTCACAACTTCCACAGCTTTCCGAAAAGCTTTCTCGGCTTTCTCAACAAAGAGAGGATAATCGATTGAAGAATTAGAATTCTTTTCATCAAAATCGTCAAGAGTGTATGTTGTAGGAAGTTCTCTAGTATAATGAAGTCTATTAGGTGAGAAACGAGTCACGTCTGAGATTTTTTGGTTTATCACCCATTCAATCTGTCTAACATGTTTATCCCAATCTCTGTGTTCGCTACAGAATATAGCCAATATTTTTATATATTTATGTATAGCCGTTTGGCTAGGATTTCCATGAGGTCTAAAACGTATTGTATGAATCTCTTTAACCCTAAAAAGCTTAAGAGTAGAAGACCACATGCGACCCGAGAAAATTGTCGCATTATCTGAGATTACATACTTGTAAAAACCAATCTGACAGAATAGTTATTAAGCAATTACTAACAGACTGAGCCGTGATCCTCCTTAGAGGAAAAACTCTCACTAGCCGACATATTAATAGATACTTGGCCCTATTCTGGCCACTAGAAATTAAAGGGCCTAACACATCTACAGCTAACGTATGATTTGGAACTTTTACAATGGTTGTATTCATAAACCCCTGTTCTTTTGAAGTACTGGGTTTAAACCTGAGGCAGGTGAGACACGAGCGCGTAAATTTGGCAACATCAGAAGGTAATTTACGCCAAAAATATTGTCTCCTAACACCTTCTTTAGTTGCGGATATCCCTGCATTACCTCCATAAACAATGGAGTGACACGCAACTAATACTTCATGTTTAAGAGATGTGGGAATACAAATCACCATTTTCTCTTTCTTTAATGCTCCATACTTCCCTTTCTTCATCACCACTCCATTACTATTTACAAATGAACTTTTAATATGGGGAAGATACAATTTCTTCCCTCGGGGATGCCATTTTTTGTCCCAATTTTCTAAAAACGACACTAATTTGCTTAAAAGCCCATCTTCTCGCTGAGCACTCCTCAAGTGTTCAACATTCGTCAATTTCTTCGTAAATTTACTTATATCTTCTTCTTCTTCTTTCCTCATAGGTAGGAGATCAACAGCTGCTTATTATTTAATTCAGAACTGGTTTCCATGGCAACCGAGACCTTTACTGACTTCTTCTTCTCTCTTCTCTTCATTTCTCCTCCAGTTCGCTATTGTAAAATTCCATAGTTGCCACTTTCTTTAGGCGCAGTTTATCCAAATCTATTACATCTCCTTTCTCGGCACGTATTTGTATTTTCCCCATTTTTCTCATCTTCAAGTGGGTATTCTCTCTCCATGATTTCAAATCCTTTAAAATCTTCTGGTAAGTCATAACCAGACTTTATTTACGAAAGGTAGTCCACATATAAGTGTTTACCAGCTAGATGACGGATTTGTATATTGAATTTTAAAAATTCTGTTGATCCAGCGTACGAACAAAGCGGGTAGGTGGTTAGCAGTGAGTAGAGGTAGTAAGGCTTCGTGATCTGTATACGCAAAGATCTGGGTACCAGCTACTGCTAATATCTTCTCATATTTTTCAATTCCTAAGACCAATGAAAGAAGCTCACGTTTTGAATTTGAGCAAGCTCTCTGAGCATCCGTAAGTTTCTTACTTGAGTAAGCAATTACTCCTAGTTTTCCTTTGTCCATTTTCTGACAGAGAATCATGCCCAGGGCGTACTGACCTGAATCTACGAAGAGATAGAAATCTTTTGAGAGGTCAGGCAGGAGCAAGCGTTGTTCCTGTTCTAACCTAGAACGTAAATTAAAAAAGCTGCCTCACATTTTGAACTCCAACTGAAAGTTCCTTTATTTCTCCAAAGATTGATGATGGGCCTGGCAACCCTGGCCACTTCTGGCAAAAAGAAATTGAAGTAGGGTCAAATATCCCATTAATCTCTGAACTTCTTTTTTACTACTAGGACGGACTAACTGCTTTGCCCTGTGTCTTGTTTCAGCGGTACTGTTCCAGGTTCCATTTCCGAACCCGAAACCAGTATACTGATATCTTGATTTACACAGGTGAAATTTGTCAATCCTTACGGCCAAGTTTTCCTTTCTCATGCGAACCAAAAAATCCTTAAATAAATTTAAATGCTCAGCTTCCAAGGACGAAATTGACCTTACGTCATCATAAAATACTACCACATTAACCATATACAGTGGTCCCAATACGATTTTCATTAGCTTACAAAGCGTCAAAGGTAACTGGCATAAACCGTAGGCTCCAGTACGGAACCGATAGACACCCAATGGAGTGATGATTCCTTCATACTTTTGAGATTTCTCTGCTATGCTTATGCTTCCGAAAGCGTTACTCACGTCACAGATGGTGGTAAATTTCCCTTTCCCCATAAGTGTAAGAATTTCCTCAAAACAAGGCGTTTTTATCTTATTTACCTTTGTCCTTCGATTAGTAGAGCTTGCATTCATGACAATTTTCAAGCTATTATTTTGTTCCTTAAGAGAATAGGTGCGCAGACAAATTTTGTTTCTCCCTTCTCAATCAAGCCCTCTGATTCCATTTCCAGAAATAATTTACAGAAATCTCTTCTATCTTTCTCGCTCATTGGCCTCAAACGTTGATGGAAAGGCCGATCGTCTGTTACGTCAATGATATGCTCAATCAGACTTTTTATTTTACTTTTCGTTGAAAATACATCTGTATAATTTAGTAAAAGTTGTCTGAATTTTTCTTTATAATCAAGAATCAAATCTGAGGTATCCATGGCTTTGTGTATCATTTCCTCTATATTACATTCTTCTTTCTCAACTGTACACAGTTCAAGGCTTGGATCCTCATCAAACACACAAATTAGTAATTTACAGTTATCTATACCCCATCCGCCGTTGCTTATGTCTACCCAAATACCAGCATTTAATAAGAAGTCCCTTCCAGCTACGAGTGGACGTACTAAATTTTCAATTACCATAAATTTCTGACGTAGACTACGTCCATATAAATGTATGGTAACTGTTATCCAGCGGTGGTAGATTGGTTATCTGATGTACAGATGTTAATACCTGACTTTCTTAATTTTGCTCCCTTTCTCCTCCAAAGACAACTTAGCTGACCGGAAACGGACATGACCGCGCTACCGGTATCTAGGAGAATGTATGATGTCATTCCAAAAACAGTGCATTTCATTAGTGGCGTCTTGATCCGTTCGCCGCTTCCGAGTGCTTGTTGAGGGACAACACTTGACCGTTTTTTGACTTGCATAAAGTAATTCTCTGGGAGTCTTCCAGACCGTTCTTAAGCGTATTTGCGAAAGTCATTTGCGAATCAGTGCTCTTCTCTCCTTCCTTTCCCTGTGATATTGCTTGCCGGGGAACGTCATCCCAAAAACTCTTCATCTCACGAAGCTCTTCAGTAAGCTGACTATTCTTTCTCTCAAGTTCGAACACCTTGCCTCCTGTCACCTTCAACGACGCGACTTCTTCTAAATTCTTTTTAGCAAGTGACAACTCTCTTACTTCTTGTCTCAGCTAATCGATTTTTTTAACAAACTTGAATTCTCTAACTACTTTTAATTATGAAATTTACTTCTTCGTGGGGCTTATATTTCTTTTTTATTATATAATTCCTTTGCCTCCGATTTCTGTTCACGTGATTTGCCATTCCCCTTGCCTGGGACTTCACTCTCCTCTAGGCTCATCCAGTCTCTGTTGAGTATGACCGTTTGCATAACTTACAGTTCGTTCTGGAGTAAACCCTTTACTAGCAGAACCATTCCTATTTTCATAATCTCTGCGACTTGCTTCTGTTTGAAACTGGTGTAAAGTTCTCGATGTATCGTATCAAAAAAACAGCAATTTTTGGCGAGACTCAAATTTATATCGGCATTAGTTATGTAATCTGACCCGAGGATTAATTCTTTTTCTAAATTCTCAATAACATAAACTCGTACATCAGCCCGGTGGCCCAGCAACTATATTCTCACATCCATTTCGCCAATTATACTTGCGCTTCCAGCCGCAGTGAGGATTGATTCAGTTATATTTCTAATTTTTACTCCCCGCTGTTCCAACGTTTTAAACAGTGGGGAGGCCATAGATAGACTACCCTAGTCCAGAGTCGCTACCTTCCTCAGTCCTCTTAACGAAACTTGAACAGAAGAACATTTTTGGTTAACGAAAAGATATTCCTTTGATTACCTATTTCTTTTCCCAAACACAGCAAATACTTTACATTGATCTTTTTTCGATTTTTCAGCACAGTGACGTATGTGATGGAAAATACCTTTACAAAAATGGCATTGACTACGTCCCTGCTGCGTGGGATTTGGCCTTGGGGTTTCCTGGACCGATTCCCTATTGTTTTTCGGCGCGGCGGTAGAAGCAAGGGTCAATCGCCTTCATTAACGGGCCAGACTTCACAGATCCCGTTTCTTCCAAAGGATTACATAGCTTCTTTTCCTTTGTGCTCTGCCGGTCATAAACAAAATCATGAAGCAACGTCTGTTGTATTCGTTGGCTTTTTTCCTCGAGTTCTTTGTAAGTTTTTACTTCAACAAAACATAAGAACTGCCTAAAATTTCGGTGGGCATGAGCTAGGACGTAAGACTAAATTTACAAACCAAAAACAATTTAAACTGCCAAAGTGTCTTTCCTTGGGTGGTTCTCTGGTGCGGGTGGGGTTCCTTCTTCCAAACCACAGAAAACAAACCTCTAAATAATTAATAACATATATCTAAGGACGAAAGTGACTGGAGCTGGCCAGAAGTCTCTCCCAAGAGGCCCTGTGGGCCATGGGTAAATTTCATTATTTAGTTCAGTTTTGCCGTCTCAACGTACTGAAATCGGTGGATGGACACATGTACGTCGGTAGAGAATCCTTTCTAAACAAGCAAAAGCAAAATATTGATACGTAACAAAATAATCACAAGAAGTGCAGTCGATATTCCAAAGCAAAAACAATTCGTAGCAACAAAGCCAAGATAATATACAATTAAAAAACTAATAAAAATTAAACAAACTTCCACGGTTGCACGATGCTAGCAGTCAATCCAATTTGCATTATCCCAAACATATTCCCTAACCCAACCCACAAACTTTCACAATTCTGGCTCACTTTCATTTCATGGTCACTTCTCGAACACTTACTAACCATTTCCAGTTACGTGATATCATCTCTCGGTGTGTTTCCGGTTTCTTCCTTGGTGGGGGCGGGAGTGCCCTGGTGCAGCGTTCGATTCAGCGAATGGCTTTTCATTATTCCAAAACATTAATACTCTTCCCACCAATCTAAACTCACTTACCAAGGACGAAAGTGGTTTAAGTTTGCCAGATGTCTCTCCCGAGAGACCCTGCGGGCCCTGGGTAAATTACAATATTGATTGATTGTTGTACAAACACTTATTCTTGGGCTTCGGCCCAATTAGTTACCTGGTTCTGGGAGTGAGCAGTTAGTAGCTGTAATAAAAGGTACCTTCAGAGAATCATTGCTTCTCGTCATTGAAAGGTAGCTTGTATGAGAACCTTGTTTCATTTATATGTTCTTTTTGCCCTGGGTTCCTTTAGTGGTAGTTTGGGGCAGCACAGAATCGTCATTGTTGGTCGGCTGCATCCCCGCCTGCATGTTGTCTAATTCATCTATAGAATCAACTGAGGGTATTCGGGGCAATCCATTACAATTGGGGAGCAAGGTAATGGATTGAAGGAAGATACTTATCCAATTCTTACACTCTAAAAAGGATTTGAAATATTAACGATATTATCGTAAATTTAACGATGAAATATGGTTATTTTGGAATCAATACTTTTTATAGTTGCATTTACAAAACATATATTGTTAAGCGTTTATTGTTAATTTAACAATACTGATTGACTGTTATCAAGCGCTTGCTTTACGCTAACTAACAATACTTTATTGTTAATCAATCGTCAGTATTGTTGAATTTATAATTAATCAACCCGAAATATAATAGCTTCATCTACTGATATTGTACGTTGTAGAACAGTGTGTCTGTGCATCCTGTGCAGTAACAACATTTCGGAGTTATAATACTATATCAATAAAATATTTCCTGCAGGGAGACTGAAGTCCCCACCTCGTGAGTGTGCTTGAACTAGAATGTTCAGCTCCTAAAAGAGTAGTGTTGTGCGAGTGAGATATTTTTAATAGCCACGCTGAAGTCGTGACTATTACCATTTTTAAAGGGTTACGCCTTTTTGGGGGATAAGGTGTAGATGGTATGTGGAAATTGGGAAATTGGAGTTGTTCTTCGGGTTGTAAAGGAAACGTAATACTTTATTTCTTTATTCTTGTATCAGGGAAATATTACGATATTTCATCGTAATCATATATCAGGGTAGGATTTATTCACGATGTACTGATGAAGTGTGGGCGAGAGAACGGACTAAGGTGTAGTATGTCAGGGTCGTTGGGATTCAAAGTTTTGAGGTAGATACTGATTAAGAGGAAGAGTGGATTATCTTGTAGAGTTGGGCGTTGAGGGTTGTATTTCCAGTCTTGATGCTTAGTATCTATGAGAATTGGATGATATGTTTCAGGTTTGAGTGATATAGCGGGTGCGTAGTGTTCTAATGAAAGATAATATGGGGAAATTCAATTCATGTATAGAGATCAGCGATGGAGCTAGGGACTTTAATTCTGTATGCAATTCAAAAGGCGTGTCATTTAAAGATTTTTAGTTTTCTTTAGAATTATATTGATGTGACAAGCCATGCTATGTGTCCGTATGCTAATACGGGACGAAATAAAGCTATATAGGTGTTTAGAATAGTTTTGGGGCACCACAGGTTGTGCCAGTTAATCACTTGAGAAGATTGAGAAGGTTATAAACTTTAGTGGTGAAGTACCAGTATTTTAAGTGCGGTATCCAGATGAGGCGATAATCGTACGTAAGTCCTAAATATTTTACAGAATGCGATGGCCAGATTGGTGTAGCTTGCGCATGAAGCTGTAGGCGTGGTGGATTGCGTTGAACACGGGAGCATTGTTTTGGAGGCAGAAAAATTATTGCTTGGGTTTTGTCGGCGTTGATTTTTAGTTGCCATTTGGAGTACCAGTTACAGAAAGCGTCAATAGCAGTCTGCATGGTTCTGTTTTTTTCATAGTTTGGGCCGTTACTAAGAATGCTGTGTCGTCGGCGTCCTGATAGAGGTGAATATTAAGTGGCATGGTAGGCGGATCTGTACAGGATAGTATGCAAAGTAGAGGTGACAGGGCGGAACCTTGTGGAACACCAGTGTAGAGGAAGGTGGGAAATTAACTAATATTATTGATATGAACATCGGCTGGTGATAAAATTAAAGATATATCGAAGATATGGAAGTGGACGATAAAGTTGTAACTTATGCAGTAAGCCATGATAGAAGACTTTATGAAAAGCGTGGATGGTTTACAGCTATTAAAATGATTGGTGATGTGGTTGGTGAGTCTTAACAGTTGATCCTGGATGCTGTAGCCTGGTTTGAACCCTACCTGATGGTCGGGGAGAAGGTGATGATCATGTAAATGGGACTGAAGGCGTTTAACAATGATAAGTTCCAGGATTTTTACTGGGAGTTGGGGTTAACTGAATGGGGCGATATGAAGAAACGGATTCGGGTGGTTTGTTGGGTTTTAGGAACATTAATGTTTTGGAGGTTTTCCGTTGGGCTAATGTATATCCGGTGCATAGAAAGAAGATATATATGGCTGCTATCAGTAGGAAAAGTCGATGTGGTCCTTCCTTAATGTGTCTGTACGTAATTCCATCCCAAGCTGTAGTATTCTTCCGTGTTGTAATGGAGATGACATCTTCTACGGTGATTTATTTAGTTAGCTACGTTTCGTTGATGTAGTGATTTATACTAGGTTGCAGTAATTGTGATCATAGGTTCAAGCGACTTGCAGAGTGGTTTCTCTCCATGTGTATGTATAGTGATGTAAATATCTCTTTAAGTACACCGCGAATGCGTTGGCTTTTTCTACGATCGTCGAAGTGGTTGGTTGAGTTGTAAAAGTGGATAAGTTGTTTTTGTCTGTTATGCTGTCAATAGTTCGAACCTTTTGCAGAATTTTGATGGATGATCAGTATCTCGTAGTTTATTGCACATTTTAATCCACTGATGTAGTTTTTAAGCTGCCAGATAATTATGAACTTTTTTTAAACTGACCATGGTGTCGCAATGTGATCGGATTGGTAGTGCGTATATAGTCTCTGTAGTGTTGACGAGAGCGTTGAACCAGAGTGAGGTATTGCGGTGGCAATTTCGGTCGATGAGATGATGTTTTAGCTGTCGTAATATATCTGGTTGTTTCGGTTTGAGCTGTTTCTGTTATGTCCGTAGAGCTTGATATAGTTCCTCTTCATTCGTAGGTGCTTGCGTGTTTTCTAACTGATCCGTGATGAATTCTCAGTATTGATTCCAGTTTGCATAGTCGGATCGGGTAGAGGTGCAGGTTGAAGGTTCTGCGGGTTGTTTGGGAAGATACCGGTGTAAGGTTAACTTAACAGGAAAATAGTGGCTGCCTACAAAATGCAAGATGTCTATGGCAGAGCGATTGACAAAGTCTGGTGAAAGAATAACTGTCAGGAGTTGTGTGGGAGATGGTACGTGTAGGTTTTGGAGGTTATTGCAGGATGCCTGTGATGTGGTTTGTAATGTAGGTAGTGAAGCGCCTCTTTCCCTATTTGGATGACTGTGGATGTTGACGTCCGCCACGATGACATAGCTTCAGAAATTATCTGAAATGTACTGAAAGAATTGATGGGGAATGGGATGGCGTGGTCTGACATAGATTGTGACTAGGGTAACGTATAGTTTTTTTAAAATATATGGTGAAAATGAGATATTCAGGTAGCTGAATGTGGGGTATGTGATGAGGACGATGAGATACTGAAGGTTCATATTCGATTACTACGCGTCCATTTGTTCTCAGTGATAGTATGGTGCTTGTTTAATTGATGAATTTGTAGCCTGTGATTTTACAGCGGGTTTTTGTAGTGAAATGAGTTCCATTTAAGATGAAAGTTAAATTTTAGTAATAATATGTGTCTTTTCCTTGATCAGAAGTGATTCGAAAAGTAATTTATACATTATGAGCTGATTGACATTAACACATATTATTACTATATCCACAATGAAATGTAAGATCGTGATTGATGAATACTTCTGGAGAATTGGTAGGTGGTGCTGTGAAGAAACGAACGAAAGGGCAAGAATAGTTAGATTAGAATGTACATGAAAGACATGTTTGACTGTAGTTTGTTGTTGTAGGATGTGTGGTCGTCGCGATGGTTGGACATTTTTCAGTGTGAAGATGACAAAGGATAAGAGTTGTTCGACGGTGATAGGTTGCTGTAATATGTGTATTGTCTCTCTCCTTCTTACTGCTGGATTTTAATACGTCAACAGTCGAGAATAATTAATCGCTCATCAGGTGTATTGGTATGATTATGTCCCGAGAAGAATAATTAATTAGAGAGAAAACATAGGAAAATGTAGCAGAAGAAATATTACCTTCGCTTCAATCTGCTTAATAAGTATAGTTGAATTGCACTATTCTAAAAAATATGAATTACGTCACACTACGTCTATATGTCCGTATGTGTCGACATTATAATATCGGGATTATCAGATCAGGATACAGAAAACCGTTACTGTTTATGATCTTATATCTGTTCATGATACAGAATGATTTTATTTAATACCATATTAGTCTCTTGTTGGAAAAAATACACTTTGAATAAAGAGTATACAATTTATTAACATAAAAGAATAAAATTAACTGTCCTTATGCGTTTTTCGAGCTGTACTATTATTCCTGCTTGACTTCTATAGATATTCAGGATTTGTTCTAGGTAGTCTATGCTATACTTAGCGGCGGCCTTCTCCTTATTTAAATGAACTATACCGTGATTCATCTCGTAATTGAACTTCCGTACTGTTTGTCTAGCTCTGGACGCTTTAATCTTTGTATAACAATTTTAATCGAGATCCCGCCTGACTAATTTGACTTTATTGTATGGTATTTCTAGAAATGCCTAAAAAAAAGTCTTATATCATTCAGAAGCTAAATAATTGTTTCTTTATAGACATCATTCGCCATCACATAGTGTTTTATATATTTAATATTATTTTATATAGAGTCATTCAGAAGACCAAAAATTAATGCTGAAGTGAATAGCTTAGCTTAATAAATAGGATTCTACTTCTAATTGAAATTTCCTTTTTACATCCTTGAAATAAAAGAATAAGTCTACTGTGAATCAGTTTCTACTTAATCGAACTTTCTGATTACCGGTAATTTCTGCTACTAGTATCCATTATGTCTCCTGTATCTGCGAGGATGACGAAGTATTTTAACTAGTTCTTGAAAATTCACTTAGATACTGAATGCACGTATATTAGACTGACTACTCCCAGCCGCGTTTCTTCGCACTGTTCATTCCATGACGCTGGAGCTTGAAAAGAGAGAGCACATAGAACCCTCCTCGTTTAAATATAAACCTACTCCAACGGATCCTATTCATAAGACTCGCGCGGATTTCCGAGAGCCAATCATTTCAAAATACTCAAAAAAAAAAGACCTAGTTGTCTGGAGAAGAAGGCAAGCGAGGAATAATAGCAAGAACGCGCTTCTCATCTTACCCCAGCTGGAGTTCCTGAAAAGTAAAAAAAAAAAAAATTGCATCCACAAACTTATATACAATTTATATCACGATTACAACCGAAAAACATATAATTACCTATTAATATACAATACTTCCTTCGGTGATAGGTTGCTGTATATGGGATGTTTGTCTTGCATGAAGTTAGAATTTGAACGTTCTTCAGTGGCACGGAGCGGTACTACTATAGGTCGGGTTTAGTTGGTTCAGGAGGAAATGTACCTCTGCAACGGTAGCTGTAGGTCGGATGGGGTTGACTGAAAGTACATGTTTGTACACTGTTGGGTAGGGTGAGGTCCGGAACAGAATCTACATTTAGGTTAGTTAGGACATTGATGAGTGGAATGAGAATTGTAGCTTGACACTTTTCACATCGGATGGTTCTACACTCTGTCTTCTGCGATAGATATATGCTCCGCGTGTGAGTAGATTATTGATTGTTTCCTGTGATTGAGTGAAGACACGAACATGATAGATGGCACCTGACTGATTTTTGATGCGAATGATTTTGTTGAATTCATATTCTTCTTGGCTAAGTTCATCGGCTATTTCTTCGCCTGTCCAAGTAGGGTCAACACCGCAAATAACTATTGATAGTAATGGTGGCTGTTTAGTTCGTGCAGATGTTAGATTAATCACTTTAGCAGATATTAAAAAAAACTCAAGGCTGTGCCTCTTGCGTATAGTTGAAACTTAATTAGGGTTACCAACTGGAAATTGTCAAATGCAGGACAAAACTGAAAAAAAACCGGACTTTTTTTTAAAAAAAATGTCGGACAATGAATTTGCAGCAATGAACATTTCTTCTAGGTACAATTACGTTCGTTATGTCCCTTTCTATTTAATGGGGTTTTGGGGAGGTTAAATACAAAAATATTACTTACTAATGTGCTAGTTATTACCAATTTCTTGTACTTTTCGCAATTTCGCGAACGGAGACAAAAATAGTCGAGTACGATATATCGACAGTACCACCATTCACGCACCCTAGTCATAAATGTGACAAATTACCGCTCGTGACCATAAAGTTTACCGTAAATAACACAAACAATGCAGATTCAGGTGCACTAATGTCTTGCTAATTTTATTTTTAAAATGTCGAACTTTTTCAAGAAAAATAAAATTTTCGACCTAACATTTCTAAAAAGGTTAAAAAGTCGAAAACCGGAAGGTTGGTAACCCTAAGCTAGATTAGCATCCGGAGACTTGACTATGACACAATTACGTCGGAATAATCTGTGAGATTGTCTAGTTAGGTATTTCAGGAACTGATTGAGAAGCTGCATAATATTTTGAAGCGAAGTTGCTGAGAAGGAAATAGTAAATTGGTGCTGAATTAGCATTCTCAATGTGCATATTGTCAGAGGATTCGCTCACTTTCGTTTTGTTGAACATGTTGTTTCTTATTTGGAGGTGAATCAGGTGGTTTGTTGTCGTTGTCACGTATTGGTGTGCGCGAACGAGTTCAAGTTTCAGTTGCTATTTCTTTCTTAGCATGTCTCGATTGATGTACGGTTCGCCAGTCACTGGGTGATGGAGTCTTAACCTGAACCGGAGGGCTCTTGTGAAAACCGTGCGCCATATTATCAGTCCGTCCTGCAGCCGAAGCCCGTGAAATGAAGAGGGAAAGAAAGATGAAAGAAAGAATCAAAATGGCTGATGAGATGATCCGTCTTTGTGCAACGACTGCTGTCTCAAATTAACTTTCACACTCGAACACTGAAAAGTGCTGTCGATCCTATTGAGATTGAATGCGTGCTGGTCTCGATTGTGCGTATGCAACACAACGTCCTCGAAAGCACATTAACGATTCCGAGCTAAGGTAGGTTAAGTTATGTGTTGGGCAATCTCTTTTCTACTACTTTTAACAGTCTCACACTAATACATGCAAGAATACATATTCATGTGCCATTCTTTACAAAATCCTTTAAGCAATTTCTTTAAGCATATATCAGTATATAAAGACAATAATCCTACGTCTAATTCGGCAAAGTATAACCCGATTGTATAAAAACAATGAACCTCCAGTGTCTAAATTTTGCTTTTTTTGAAAAAAGGTGCTCCCATCTGCTGACCACAAATATAAACAGACAAGAAGAATTTACATAACGTAATATAAACATGCGTCTTCACACACTGCTTATCTTCATCATCATCAAAATCATTATCAAAAACTCATTATGAAGGTCAAGGTTGGTGCGTTTGCAGTAACTACATTTTGTACGTTCTTGTTGAGAGAAATATGGCGACCTAATTTTCTTTCTCAATCCCGTAACAAGAAGTATGGTAAACGTGTACGCATGCGCAAGAAATCAATGTTTAAATAAGCTTAAATTAACAATAATTTATGGTTAGTTCTGCCCTGAAAATGAGTATTGTTGATGATATGATTAAAAATATTGTAACTTTTACAATAGGGTTATTCCATGTCAGGTCAACATTGTTAACGGGAAAAAATTACCTCACCATCTTAGAATTTCATGAATTTTGGTATGTTAGTAGGGCTTGATGAGAAACATCCGAAAATGTAATATTGCAGTCCTATGTCATATATTTCTGGAATTACAACATCTCAAACTTTGAATTTTCCCCGAAATTTTGATCCACATCCATAATTTAAAATGCTTGTAACTTTTATCCTAATTAAAATAGAGATGTGATTCTTGCGTCGTTAAAGGTCTTGGACAAGCCTTTCATTTGACATCAACACTTTTCCTTTCCTAAGAAATTGAGAATTTGACCTTGAACTTTGACCTTTTGGCCATGAATAGCAAAAACGACGTCAACTCCGATTTTTGTGAAAATCTCGAAAAATAATGTTTTTTACGCATGAAGACATGTGCAAAGTTCCATAATGGGGTACTACTGGGAAGATGAGCATTTTAAAATTTTTATTTACGGTTTTTAAGCATTTTTGGCACAGGATGGACTTACCCCACTCTTGTGTGCAGTTTGATGAAACAATATTGTGAACAGTATCATTGTATATGTTAAAAAGCAAATGTCAGAAAAAGTAATGGTCACAACTTGGGTAGTTCGTCTGAAGTTATGCGGAAGGGAGAATTCAAATTGGTCGCTGGAACATGCGATTCCTAGTGTACGCTCACTGAATGTTCTTTGTATTTTACTCATAACAACATTTTTTACAATTTATTTACTTTGGAGAGCAACAGCGTTGTTGAGATAAATGATATCATTGCCAACTTTAGGAAAAAGCTGAAGAGTCAAGTTTTAGATAAGTCTTTAGGATTAAAGTTAACCAAGTTTTAACCAGTATGTTATCACATGATACATTTTCTTTTAAATAAAATGATCTGAAATTTTAATATCATGTATCATTTATCTAAATATCTGGTATAATTTGGAAGAGAATCGCTTCCAACATTTTTTCACGACCTTTCCCTTCATAACTTGGTTCGTTTAAGGATTTTGTGACTACATAAGAAATTCTAAGCTTGGTATTTGATGGTGATGAAATTTTACGAAGAATTCTGTATGTTGAAGATATTGAAGACATCTGATGGTGGCATGACAGTGGAAAAATAGTAGACTGAGCTTTTCTTTTAAGATGGGTGAACCTTAAACACCTTATTGCACAAACTTTATGCAACATTACCAATGCATTGCCAGAACGAGTATTTAGCATTATGGAGTAAGCTTGGAGAGAATCAGAAGCCTCATGGAAGTTGAAATAGTGAAGGCTGAACTGTTTGTTGTAGTTAGCTTTGACATGACCTGTAGTGATTCATCAATTATTGAAAATACCAATCTATGACTCTCACGACAGTAAAAAGTTCTTCAAAGTACAGTTTGTTCATGAACTAATTTCAGTAAGTTCAAAATATATTTTAATGCGTTGGTATTTTAAAACATATTTTGCTGTACATAATATTCAAAATAAGTGTTTCGTTAGTAAACAAAATACATATTGTATTAATATTTAGCAATATGTATCAAGCTTTATCGTATAAAGCAACATTGAAGACCTGAATTGAAAAAGGTCACAAGTCCACCGGAGTATATTTTTCAGGAGGAACAAAAAACAATCCAAGGTCTTCGTATGTTATCCTATTCAGCGGAAATTATTTTGTATTAAATAGAATTCTGTGGTGCGATTAGAATGTAATATTTATGCAAGTGGATAGCCCTTGGAACACAGATACCGACGAACAGAAAAATGCAAATATGAAAAAAGTGGACTTGGATGTTTTTCAATTCAGGTCTTCAATTAAAAATGTTAAAAAAATATTGCGAACTACTGTAACATCAAAATAAGTGTCCTTTCTAAAATTTCATTTTTGAGTTGACATACACAGTTCATTTTAGGTAAGTACATAGTCCATACTACATATCCTGCTGTATACAGATATGTTATTTCGCAATGCATATTACTTCAAAGCTTAGCCCGATGAAAGAAACGGTAAACAGATTTGAGATCATCGGGTAAAAGGTGAAGCAAGAAGTACCCCTTACTATCTTTTTCTGAAGCATTTTTTTATTATGTTTTCTTTCAGCTGTTTCTAACGCATAAATTATAAGCAAGTTGTTACATTTGATCTAACTGTAAAAGAGAAGGGGGAAGCACATTAGAATAAACCTCCACTTACTATAAAATATTTCATAGCGTCTGCCGTCAAGATTCAATGTGAGAAGAGTATATATACTTTAGGAATTATAATAGTACACTTATGGTAGAGAATTGTATGTGTTGCTTCGTGACAAGCTGTAAAACAATAGCATATGAGGACAGTTAGTTTAATATATCTACAGAGTACCGGGAAAAAGGACCATGGGAGAGGCAGTTCGTGAGATGGTCACATCTCCTCCTGCCATTGAGTCGCGGGCGTGTCCTCAGAGACATCTGCCGACCTCGCCCTGAACCAGCTGATGTCAACACGAACGCAGGATCCACCTAGCAGTTAAGGGTTGGGCAATTAGATGACAATGGAATATAGCATAAGAATAGTACCATTAAAATACAAAAAAAAAAAAATCTTCCTCGTCTTTACCTCGAGTCTATAGAGCAACATTACTGATTAAGACCGGGAAAAGTACTTAAAAAACGGACACACAGAACATAAAATTCACCCCCGAGGAAATATTACTTGCAGAATTTAGCCTGTATTATGATTTCAACATTATGAATTTCACAAAATTCGAACTCATCAGTAAGCTGTGACACATAATGGAGAACTACACGCAGCAAATGTAGCCCAATTTTCAGAGCATTGTCTTTTCATTTGCAAGGCCGTAGGTTTAGGCACAGCAACCCTCTATTCTGACTAAGGTTTTCCCTGGTTTCCATCCAACACACAAAGCAAATGGTGGGGTGGTACCTTGAATATGACCAGAGTCTATTGTTTCCCATTGTTATTGTTATTTTGTTGTCTCCAATGTAAAATGGTCTTTGACTTGTATTTGATGCTCATTAAATAAATAAATTAATATTCTATAATTTACGGATATTCATTTAGTAGGACCTCCTTATGTCCGAAGAAGGTCATTTGATGAGGGATGAAGTCCACAACTATTTGCATGCAAGTTTACAAGTATGACAGTAACGTAGTATGGACAAAATCCAATAATTCGTGATTGGCGGATTCACAGTTGGATGGGTATCTGAGCGTTCCCCTGATGCTCTTTAAGGTTCACCTCCGGAGACCGGAACCTAAAATCTACCTTGAGAAAATTAGGGGGATAAAAATAGCAAATAAAAGCTATATTGTGATACATTATCATGCGAAATACCTCCAAGTCAAGTTACTAACCCTCCTCATTGGCAAAATAGCAAAAGCAAACCACTATTAAGGTAAAAAGTATCAACTTTACAAATCAAAGAAGTGTGTTCAAGAATATTCGGGAAATTGTTAAACAATATAATAGGCCTATACTGCAAGTAAATGAATAGCTATTTTAGTTTTTAAAATAATTTGTCAGATGCCATTTCCACACACAATGTGAATCCATCGGAAAGTATTACTGAGTGAGTACAGTACATAGTAATAATTACCGACCTGGTAGTCATGTGGATTGGGGCGCTAAGCCAGCGACTCCAAGGTTCTCTGTTCGAATCCCGGCTTGGGCATTGTAAATTTTAGACTTAACAGCTAATGGACTCGAGACGGTCCTAAGTCATTAGTTACTAAAATGGCCCAAAAATACAAATTAAAAAAATAAACATAGTAATAATTGTCAAATGTTTACTTGTGTTTTTATTTGATGTCTGAAGTGCCTCAATAAAGTGTCGGAATTTCCCATGTAGTTAGGGAACCCCAACAAATCGTACTAGTTTAATTTGAACACCCACAGTTATGAGAGAATTAATATGTACAGAGTTAAACAAATGAAAAAGAAAACAAGCTTTATGACAACGTGCAGAAATCACATCTCAGTACCTCGTATGTTTAGATAAGAAACTAAAAATCTTTAGGGCGTATGGAAATCCGCAAATGAGCATAATCATGGACTTCTTTCCCCCTAGAAACTTATCAGTTTTATAACAGTTCCTAATACTACAATATGTTTCATTTCAGCCATTGTATCGAGGAAAGCACTGCTTTATAATATATATATATATATATATATAATAAATCACAGCCATATTCAATCCACTAGTGGACGAGGCCTCTCCCCGAAGGGAGGAATTGGTCTACTGCTCCCACGCTGACCAGACGGGTTGGGAGAGGAGAGCCGAAGCTCTCACTGTGATCGCCACTGCCTTTTATTCACAGCAGCTCCCCAACTGTTCTCACGATGCTGGGTCAACACCGAAATTTTTTGAGCTCCCACCGGGAATCGAACCCGGGACCGCTCGCACTGAAGTCGAGCGCGCTACCGTCTAGGCTAAGCAGGAGCTCATATATATATATATAAAAAACTAAAGTGCAGCCTTCTTTGTCGAGTGATACATAAGTGAAATAATAATGAGCAAAACTCTGCGGGCCCTTCCGGGGCCCGCCTTCATGGTTGGTGAGCCACCGGCGGCCGGCCGAGTTTTCCTCATGGGAAAGGCTCTATTATTGTGAATATGAAGCTATCTATCCCCTGTGCGATACTCACGCCGCTCGACCGCCTTTACCTTCACAAGGTGCCCAGGAGTACCAAGGACACTCTAATACCAATTTGATAGGAGGATGAGTGAACCTCAGAGCTTTAGGCATAAGAGCAGTGAAGAAAAGTCTCCAGCGTCCTGGTCTGGATTTGAGCCTGGGCTGCCCGATTCGTAGTCAGACGCGCTACCGCCTGAGCCACGACGACTCATATTATTCTGAATATGGACATTTTAAAGTGTATAACCGGTCCTGAAAAACAACGTATTTATCAAAAGTGTAAATTGTGCGTATTTTTACACTTTTGTATTCATTTTTTTTAAAATTCGCTTAAAGTGTGCCCGGGAAATGTAGATAGTGTGGGGAGTTCATCAACACCTTTCTTAACACAAGCTTTGGAGCTTCTTGGGCACCTAGGGTTTCAGAATTATTATTTAAATAGTTTTTGAACACATTTTCTTCACAATCAATCTTGATAAGCTCAGCCTGTCATAATTTGCATTGAATTCTTTTAATTTAGAGGAAAATAACTCTGTTGTCCATTTGATCAAAACAAGAGGCTCTCATCGAGACTACCCATGCTTTATTCTCGCTTCCACCATCCTTTTATATAGGTCAACAAGATCCCTTATTGATGCACTCTTCTTACCTTGTGTGAAAAAGTGTACAAAATGCCATATGAAAAGTGCATGAACATTTAATATTTCATGTATTTTTAATTCTATGGTAACTCCTTTCTTAATGTCTTTTTAACATTATAATTTTGCGTATAGAAATGAATTAACATGGTGTAGTGTAGTGCGCAGAATATAAAATTAAAGAAATACGGAATTAGGAGCCTTCAGGAGTTAAAATAATTTTCCTACCCAGCCATTTAAAGCAACGTACGATAGGGTTGGCATACCAAAGAAGGAATTTGGTTCGGTGGGCTACTTAATTCTGAAAATTGCAAATATTTCAATATTACAGCTTGGAATATTTCAGTAACAAAAATAATGAGAAGTAAAGAACACTGAGTTTTCCAAATAGGTGAAGAGAAAAAATCACGAAGTCTGTTCTGGGTCTGCCCTTCAAAACTCTTCCAACTAACGAACCAAATAAATCGAAGGAACTTGCGTGCCTCCATCGGAGGCTGATCCTGTCAGAAAAGACATCATCTCGATGCTATCTTCTTGCTTTGCTTCATGACGAGGGAACGGGTCACGTCGGGATCACGCGATCAATTCACCAGCGGAATCCCACGGTCCAATCCCAGCTGTGCTGTGTGTATATAAGTGTGAGAATAAAAGGTCACACCCTGCTTGTATACACCATTATTCTGCTGTACTTTTCATGATAATAGACGCCATCTTGGAGAATGAAATCAAAGCAGAAGGAATCTTTGAATTTTAATATAAATCTTTTGAGTACTAATGAGTTTGTAACAATCTAATTAAGAGATATCTAATGCTTTGCCCCATCGACAATTATTTACAAAATATGTAATAAAGACTGATAACTTTCGCGATTTCGAAAAACTTACTGGTAAAGAGCACGTACTTTGAACACAAAGACATACACAAATACACATGGGTATCTCCGGACAGTAAAACTCTCAACCAGATCGATCACGTATTAGTAGACAGACGAAGACACACCAACATAATGGATGTTAGGTCGTACAGAGGAGCGGAAGGTGACACCGACCATCAATTAGTGATCACAAAAGTAAGGGAAAAGTTATGCATCGCGAACAGAGAAAGCAAGAGATCAAAACAACTGAAATTCGAAGTGAAACTATTAAATAATGCGAGCATAAGAGCAGATTACCAACTCGAACTCTCAAATAGGTTCGAAATCCTAGCCGACTCGAGTAATAAGAATGATGATATTAATAATGAAATTGATGTAAGTAAGATGTGGGAGGCAATTCGTGAAACAATTAAGAGCGCAGCGAAGGAACGCGTAGGTGAGAAGAAACAACAGAAAAACAAACCTTGGTTTGATGATGAATGCATTAAACTTCATGAGGAACGAAAACAAGCAAGGCAACGATGGCTAAGTAATAAAAGTGAAGCAAATACCAACCACTACAGTACCGCGAAACGAAACGCCACACTAGGGTTCAGAAACAAAAAGCGAGAATATCTGACGCAGAAGATTCAGGAGATTGAGGAAAACGGGAAGACAAATAACATACGAGATCTATACAAAGGGGTAAACTCGTTAAGAAAAGGTTACCAGCCTAGGTTAGGAATGGTTAGAAATGAACGTGGAGATCTTCAGGCGGATCCGACTAAAATTGTCGATGTGTGGAAAAGTTATTTCGACAAACTTCTTAATGTGCACAGCGGGGAACAAACAGAGGAATTTGAAATCCATACCGCAGAACCGTGGATTCCCGAACCTAGCGAGATCGAGATCGAAATGTCGGTTAAGAAACTGAAAAATTTCAAATCACCAGGAATAGACAATATTCCAGCCGAATTAATTAAAACAGGAGGAACGGCACTAATCAAGGAACTACATATATTGATAAGTGCTATATGGAGAAAGGAGGAGCTCCCAAAGGAATGGAAAACATCAATAATTGTTCCGATTTACAAAAAAGGCGATAAGTCGGACTGCAATAATTACCGCGGAATCTCGTTACTTCCAACTTGTTACAAGGTATTAAGTAATATTCTGTTAACACGCCTAAATGTATACGTAGATGAAATAATTGGAGATCACCAATGTGGATTTAGAAGAAATAGATCCACGTTGGACCAGATTTTTGCTTTGAGACAAATTTTGGAGAAGAAATGGGAATACAATGGGACGGTTCATCAGCTATTCATTGATTTTAAGAAAGCATATGATTCTATCAAAAGGGAAAAGTTATACAGTATCCTGATACGATTTGGAATACCGAAAAAATTGGTCCAACTAGTGAAGATGTGTCTCAGCGACCCCATAAGCAGAGTACGGATAGGTAATAATATGTCAGATAGTTTCAAGATTCGCAACGGATTGAAACAAGGCGATGCCTTGTCACCACTACTGTTTAACTTCGCGTTAGAATATGCGATTTTAAAAATTAAAGGGGACAAAAAGGGACTATCATTGAATGGTTTGAATCAACTGTTTGTATACGCGGATGATGTAGATTTAATAGGGGACGATATAGATGCACTACAAAGCAACACCGATGTCGTAGTAGAAGCGTGCAATGAGATAGGTCTACAGGTAAACATAGATAAAACAAAATACATGGTAACAAGCCGAAGCACAGGGAATGAAGGAATTAAAAACATAAGAATTAGGGATGAGGTCATAGAGAAAGTAAACAAATTTAAATACTTGGGAGCATACGTAACAAGCAAAAATGAGGTCACGGAAGAAATAAAAAGTCGCTTAGTATCGGGGAACGCATGTTTCTACTCAGTCCAAAAACTTTTAACATCGCGATTAATATCAAGGAAATTGAAATTGAAAATATACAGAACGGTTATTCTGCCGGTAATACTTTACGGTTGCGAAAGTTGGAGTACGACCCTAGCAGATGAACATAAATTACGTGTATTTGAAAATAAGGTTTTGAGAAAGATATATGGGCCGAAACGGGACGAGATGACTGGAGAGTGGAGGAGACTGCATAATGAAGAACTCCACGAACTGTACGATTCACCAGATGTTGTAAAAATAATGAAATCGAGACGACTAAGGTGGGCAGGGCATGTAGCTCGGATGGGGAAAAAACGCAGATTATATTCTATCCTGGTTGGAAGGCCCGATGGAAAGAGGCCATTGGGAAGACCGAGACGTCGTTGGGAGGACAATATTAGAAGAGATCTTCGAGAAGTAGGTGTTCGTGATGAAAACTGGCTTGATACTGCCCAGGATAGAATCCAATGGCGAACGTTTGTTACTGCGGCGATGAACTTGCGAGTTCCATAAGCCATAGAGTTAGTTAGTTAGTTAGTTAGTTTTCATACATGTCAACTAGAAAATAAACATGTGTACGTTGAAATTGGTTCCCATGTTAATCTTCACCTACAGAAAGAAGTGTTCTCTGCACATCAACTACACTTTGATGTTCAAAGCTTAAAAAGAATCACATAAAAAGTTATTACAGTATGCCAGTACATCATTTATTACAGCTGAATTAGCTAGCCAGTTAGCTTTGTAATATAGGATTATTATTATTATTATTGTGAATTCTAGGTCGAAGTTGATTTAAAACTGTTCTTGAACATAACTCATCAAATATTTAAATGTTCTTTATTTATAAATAAAACAATTATACAAATTACAAGGTAGGATATTGGTAAAGTGTATCCCAATTTCATGAACTATTATACGTAAACGGAAATATCATATTCATTTATAACAATATTTTCACCATCACTTTTAGTTTCAAGATCCTTCGATTTCTATTTCTATTCTTGTTTGTAATGGTATCAAATACTTTTTTAACTTAAGCGAACACTCTTTTTTGTTTAATTTTACTGTAATATCATTGTAAGCTACTCTGGTCGCAAGAAACATGGTATTTCAGAATTTATATTTCCCAAGTCCCCGATAAGCCTTTTGGATTAAAGCTTATTTCAGTGTTGCGTGATTCCCATATTTAATTCCTAGCATTCATTGTCTTCATTCATTTTAAAACACAACATCCGTCAAAATCTTAAATTGTTTTTATATTGTATGCCGTATTACAATGTACAGACTATTAATATTCACTCTGAAAACTAACTGAGTTACTGAAAGAGAAACCCAAAGTTCTTGAGTCGAAACAGAATATTCATAGAATTTGTACTGTTTAGTGTAAATTTCACAGTTTCGTATCAATTGTATTTCCCCTTTTCCTTATTAGCATATTTAGTGACTCAAACTTCCAACGGTCTGATCCAAAGTTGTCTAAAGACATTACATGAAATTCAGTTCAAAGACAAGTCCCCTTCCAACTCGAAATAGTAAAACAAAATTAAATATTTCGTGTTCGCCAACAAAGACTATAGTCCGGCAGCCAAATGGGGATTTCGGCCCGAATCTAAAATTTTTGTATAAAGTTTATTTTTACTTTGATATCTTTTAAGTAGGGTCTATTTGAGAGAAAATGGGTGATTGTCACTCTTGATCAACTCTCGCAATTCAAGATAGCGTACGCCGATACCACCACTCTTCAATACATTGTGCCATATGACTGAATAATGTCACATAACACACTTAAAGTTTGGTATAAAATGCTTTTTATTGTTAGTAACTTTCAAGTAGAGTCTATTTAAGATGAAAATGGCTGATGACATTTTGTCACTTTTGAGCAACTCCCATAATTTTACATAGAGTCCGCCAATAACGTCACTGTTCAATGCATTGGGCAATATGAGTGAATAATGTCATATTATAAACCCGAACTTTGGTGTAGTTTTTAGTAACTTTGGAGTACAGTTTATTTAAGATATAAATGACTGGTGATACCTTGTCACCCTTGAGCAACTCCCACAATTCAAGATGGCGTCCGCCGATACCAGCACTGTTCAATGCATTGCGCCATATGAATGAATAATGTCATATAAGACACCTAAAGCCTGTTATTAATTTTTTTTATCTTTAGTAACTTTGAAATAGAGTCAATAAAGATGAAAATGGCTGTCACTCTTCAGCAACTCCCATAATTCAACATAGAGTCCGCCAATAACGTCAGTTTTCAACGCATTGTGCTATATCATTGGATAATGTCTAATGACAAACCATAAATTTTGGAATTCAGTACTTTCGTTTTAATTTTGACGTAGAGTCTATTTGAGATGAAGATGGCTGATACAATTTCAAGATGGCTTCCGTGGATAACGTGACTGTTCAACTCATTGTGCCATATGACAGAAAATGTCATATACTACACCCACAATTTTGGTATTAAATATTTTTAATGTTAGTAAATTTGAAGTAGAGTCTATTTGAAACTAAAGAGGCTTCTGACACTAGTCTATATCATCCTTGGGCCACACTCGCAGTTCAAGATGGTACCACACATAACGCCACTGTTCAACGCATTGTGTCATATGATTGAATCATACAGAATATTAGTTATTTTATTTTATCATTATATTAGGATGCCAATATAATATAACATATGTTGTTTGATGTGCTCATAAAGTCAGTTTTCTGATAAAGGAGGTAAAGGCAAAGAAAGAACATGACTTGCATGTATGTACACACAATTACGATTCTCGATTTGATTCTCTACTTCTTCGCCTTAGAGTCACCTTCTTTATACCCTCGCTACATCCTAATGCACCTCAGGTCCATGAAATAATATCCTTGTACTATTGAGGTTCGTTTTCTTAAAGACAAGTGTCATGCTGCATAATCCTGGGTTCCGGAATGCTTTGCGGATCGATATATGGATAGATTCGTCATTCATGAGATAGGATCACAAGCAAGATGGAATCATCGTCATTATCCTCAATTGTACAAGTCCCGAAACCTTGAGATCATATTAAGTTGGCATACTTGCGCCAAACTATAAAATAACTTGCAACTGTTGTGTGAAGGCAGTAATGATACAATACAAAACAAGCACAAAGAGGAAATTAAGGTTGGAATATTATCAGATGCTGTGGATAGGGATGGAATAAAGCAGAGACTAAGCGATCTAATAGAACCTTTGGATCCTAGAAGTGATCCACAAAACATTGTAAACGTAGCTACTTGGGTGATGATGCGATCAACTGTTAATTGTCATTATTCTTTAACAGTTGGAAGGAAGCAAATGCAAACTGTTGAGCATCAAGCTTTCTCTTGCCAATACCAAAACTCGTTATGCTTGGATCCTAAGCAAATAAAAACACTTCAGTTGGCTCAAATAAGATATTCCGTGATAGTGGCCTCATTTATCCCCGAATGATTGGATTGAAGGCTAGCTCTCAAACAGTAGTTATGAAGTATGTTCTCTCTTCTAAGCTGGAACCAGTGCCAATGTAGATGATTAAAGGCAATGCCGTATTTATTAATGATAACAAACACTAAATGTTAAATATATTAATGATACCTTGGCATATTTAGGAAAATGATGCTCCTGATGCAATAAACTTTTCAGGCCTGTAGTTCTCATTTTTTAATACTTTCTACATAAAGTCAGCTACAGAACTTTGAGACAGAGGAGTTGGTTGAAAGAGCTAATTAAATGCAGCAGATATTTTAGCCTCAACCACATTCTTTTATGTATGAAAGTACGCTTGGAAGAAAATAGGTACAAAAATATATCTTCGTGAATACACTGTTGAAACAAACGCTTTAATGCTGCTTAAAGTTGACTGTTTTACTATGCTCCTTCAAGATGACTGCATTAATTGCCAGTTTGAAAATGTCGAACGGACATGGGTGACTAATAGAGTAGTATTTTCTGTTCTCTTTATAGTTTCCGAGATATTGCACATTATTCAGTCATATGACGCGCTGTGTTTAACAGTGATGTTATCTGCGGATGGATGTCATCTCGAATAGTGGGAATTTCTAAGTGACACAAGATATCACAGTTTTCCTTTTAAATAGACTCTACTTCAAAGTTATTAACATTTTAAAGAAAACTTAAAACCAAAATAAATGAGTGTGCCATACGCTATTATTCTGTCATATGGCACAATGAGTTGATCAGTGACGTTATCCACGGACATCATCTTGAATTATGGTAGTTAGCCAATGGTAATAATGTGTTATCAGTTATTTTCTTCTCAAATAGACCCTACTTAAAAGTCGTCAACAATAAAAAATTAATATCAAAATTTTGGGTGTTACATATGATATTAGAGCGACGTTATTGGCGGACGCCATCTTGAAATGTGGGAGTTGTAAAAGGGTGACAAAATGACATAATTCATTTTATCTTAAATAGACTGTACTTTAAAGTTACTAACGATAAAAAATACTTAATACCAAAATTTAGGTGTTCTAAGATATTATGCAGTCATATGGCACAATGCATTGAACAGTGATGGCATCGGCGGACGCCATTTTGAATTGTGGGAGTTGCTCAAGGGTGAAAGAGTGTCAGCATCCATTTTCGTCTCAAATAGTCCCTACATAAAAGTTATCAACAATAAAAAACTTTATACAAAAATTTTTAGTATGACCCCCCTCGGTTGCCGCAATACTATGCTGTGCAGGCACCAAGTGAAATTCTTAATGTTCCGAAAATGAAAAAAAAATTGCAATAAAAATATTGATATGACCTGTATCTATAATAATCCTATGTACTCAAATTACAACCAGCAATACCCAATTATAAACAACAGGTAGCCTTTAGGTTTCTCCGATATACTCCTGCATTGGAAGGTTGTGCTACAATTACGTACTTTCTACAGTCGGTGTTCTGAAACTCACTAAATCTACGTATCTAAAAATAGGTAATTGTACTTTCCTTTTCCATTGCCTATTTTTAAAATGTCGTAGCGTCAAAGCAGTATCTATTTTAGACTCTATCACTGAATTCAACCAGAATGTGAATTTAGAACTATGAAATTAACCTCTAATGTGTTCCATGATAACCGAAAGAGGTAGAATTGTTACAAATTCTTGTTTTCCGTTTAGTGAGTTTCACATAAAATTAATAGGTGCTCCAAAACAAATCGCAAGTAAGTGTTTTAGTGTTGGTATCAATACTCGAAGTGGGCTAGAAAAGGTAAGGGAACGGTTGCAGAAGTGAACTTGCACCTAGTGGCAGCGATTGCCTATTGAAAGTAAAGCCAGGGAGCTTTCATTAATAAAAAGGTAGGGATACGCCAAATCAAAATTAAAAAGTATACCCCCTCGTGACCTCCACTTCGATCACTGGTTGGTATACAAGCTATGACTTATTACTTCATAATTGTTTTTACGAGTAACTTAAGCCTAATTAATGCATATTTTATGAAACTTTGTTCTCTTATGCACGTGATGAACATTAAACTAGTATTTAATATACTTCCATCGGATATAACACCGATAAAGGAAATTGCATTTTCTTTTCATTTTGATTTAATTTACGAATCAAAGCTATAGCAGCAAAAAAAAAAGTTTATTCCATTAGAAAATCATTTAACTTCTGAATCTCACTCGTTGATGGAAAACAATAATGTATGTCAGTTTTACGTAATTTTCTTTAATTCACAATGGTTCATCGTGTCCTCAAATGTTAATTTAACTCATTTCCCGACATCATACAATGATTAAATTTTGCACAGCGACGTAAGTCGGAGCACAATACAATATTCCACTGTTACTTTCATATAGTTATATATTTTAAAAGTATATTTTAGTTTTTTCTAGTAACAACTTCTTTATCCTAAAATAAATATCTGCCCGTAACGATGTTGCGTTTAACTGGTTGCACAACTTTAGAATTTCGAACCCGGAAATAACTGGAAAAACTGAAGAAAAAAACTTTTTAAAGACGTATTTTCTTAAACAATTCGTACTAAAAACTAAAAATATATATATATATTTTTATGCAAGACTAAAAAAGAAAAGCACGGGGCGCGTCAATTGAAGAATTTATGAAGTGACTGTATATGAGAGCACACCTCGTGCTTTCGTTTTTAGTCATGCATAAACAAAGTTCGTTTTTACTTTTTAGTACGAATTAAGATAAGTATGTCTTTAAAAAGTTTGTATTATTTCAGTTCAATTTCAAATTTGGTGAGAACATCACCATTTAGAAAATTACAAATAGCGAACAGAGGTGGAACATTTGAGATAGAAAAGGATGCATGTAATTTGTCCCGCAAACGCAATTTTTAGATACGTAAATTGTATGTAATTTCTATTTGATACGATGAAAATGAATTCATTGAGACTCTACTCCGAATTACATTCATAAATGCAATTAAATGCACCGTGTGACAAGTTTGGGCATTTCATGTGAGATGTTTTAAATATTTCGTCTGTAAACAATTTTCATGTAATCAGTTTTCTTTGTGTAAGCGCTGTTTCTCAAAACGTGAGCGTTAAACGAATAATTATTTTCGCGTTCAATGAAAGTGTACCTAGTATTTTGATTTTCGTAACTTTCTTAACAGCACGAACATTTGGGTCTTGTCTAAATATATATCTTAAAATTCAAGCAAATACAAATTGGTGGTTGTCGGATAATGCATTTGATAGACAACTTTAAGAAGAACTGTGCGTTCAAACAAAATGACTTTTTCAAGTCAACAGGAGTGCTAGTTCCTTACAAGAAGAAAAAAGATTCATATATTTGCATGTGACGGCAACTAGAAATATAGACATATTTGACATGTGGGTGCAGAAAACCATATCGTTGTTGACTCACAAGTCAGAAATCCTTCCAAATATTAGGGATTTTCCTTGTTTTAACCTTTTTTCTCTTTTCGTCAATCTCCTCCGACAGGAAGAGACGTGTGGACAGACGGACCTATCCGTTGACACGCCAAGCATCAACTTCCTGCCGATGTTCCTCTTGCCCAAGACAAATAATTCCCCCTCCTCTCCCCTTTCACCTTCTGCCTTTTTTATTGCGGACTTCAAAGAATTGGTAAAGGTGTGTGACTTTCACAAATCATTATGTTTGCCCATTCTTTGTCAGTCAACATGTTATAATAGTTTTCTTCTTAAATTCGTTTCTCTAATGATTCTCATTCTCTCTGTCACGTCCTTTGTAAAATAGTTTCAGATCAGAACCTTTCTCTCTAATACTATCGTACATCAATTAAAAAACACTATTTAAAATGACGAGTGCGGTAAATTATAAATAAGTTTACAAGTATTCATTAACATCTATTTAGACCACAATATATAAACGTTTACACTAGAAAATTACAATAAATTAAGAGAGACGTGCAGGGCACCCACGTACTCAGAAGTTCTAGGGCAACGGTTCCCAAACTTTCCAGTCCCCGGACTCTGAAAACAGGTTGAAATTCATGGACTTCCTGTGAGTTTTGAAATAAAGCATAATTATAGTAAATATGTTACAAGTTCGCCAAAATTATAATATTAATGATATAAAACCATAGAGTTATAAAACTCCACCAGAGGCAGAACTGGCGCCACAGTCTACGTGGGTTTTAATTCCTAGCATGGCACAAGTTGAACATTCAACTGTTTCTCTGTTTGTTTGGCAGGAATGAAACAGCGAGCCGTGCGCTGCCTGGTATTATATCATTTGTATGTGCCACGCACGGTCTTTTTATGAAGAAAAACAATTGAAAATTCGCATTAGACTTCACCTTAGTTAAGTTCAACACGTAAGATACAAACAATTCCTAATTAAATTGATCAATAATAATAATATAATAAATCACAGCCATATTCAATCCACTAGTGGATGAGGCCTCTCCCCGAAGGGGGTAGTTGGTCTACTGCTCCCACGCTGTCCAGATGGATTGGGAGAGGAGAACTGTGATCGCCACTGTCTTTTTATTCACAGCAGCTCCCCGATTGTCCTCACGATGCTGGGTCAACACCGAAATTTTTGAGCCCCCACCGGGAATCGAACCCGGGACCGCTCGCACTGAAGTCGAGCGCGCTACCGACTAGGCTACGCAGGAGCAAATTGATCAATATAAGGTATAATTTAATATAAAAATCACTTATATAAAACGTTCTTGATAAATATTATTTTTCTTCTCAAAAAAGATTTTTTTGGTTAAATTTTGAATTTTACTTATGACCTTTAGGCATCTAAGGCTCAGGCCGGGGTAGGGGAAAGGAAAGGATTTGGGAAGCTCTCGCCCAGGGCCTATGTTGAAGATGCCATCCCCATTTTTATTTGTTAAATAAAACAGTATTATGTTGATACTTAAAGCAACATAACTTATTTTTAAAAAAAACATTAGAGATACATTTAAAAATATTATACAGCATTGCGGATACAATGCAAGTGACACGAATATTACACACACAAAATACTAATGCTGTAATTTATACAACCAACGGTTTACCTGCATAAATTTACAAAGAAAATTATAAAATTGAAAGTAGGGTATAGGCACCGGTCGTCGCACATACACTAGTAGTCAGCAATTTTCACATAAATATTGAAACAAGACGTATGCCATTAAATGTACATAGAAATTATCTCTAGTTTTCGGACAGCTTTAACTTGATATTTAAGTTCTACTAGCTATCGAAAGTGACATTATACAGATTTAAAAAAAAACTAAAAGAGAAAAAAACTGGCTTCCCTGGTTAGCTTATAAGATGCCGGAAAAGTTATTTGCGAATGAAGAAGACTGTCTTTAAATTTAGAGTAAAAGTCTTTATCTTAAAACTATTAAAAACGACAGTGTTTTTTCTAGCTTTTCAAATGTTCCGTTTGACTTTATATCATAAACAATACGAATAGTCATATCTATTAAGTATATTATTGAGTCCTACTTCAGGTATATGGGGTATATAGAATTCACGGGTTTTCCTATTGCCGACCAGGATGACCGATAAGAATCGTTTCTTATCTATTTTTGTTGCGATGTTAAATTTGTTTCTATTGTTCTTAATAGTGTAATCAGGGTGTTCCTGGTTCGATTTCCAGCAGACACACAAGTGGTTCGGAATCCACATTAAACTGTAGGTCCCGTCCTTATGACGTCATCTTCGTGCGATGAAAGGCACAATGGCAAATCATCATCGGTTAGAAGTATATGTGAGTTTTTCGGACTTTTAAACCAGTTTGTAGCCTTTGCTACTGGATCTATCAGGCTGTGGTAGCTGCAGAGAGGTGCTGGGGTAAGTCCTCCAGAACTATGCAGCTGTATATGTAATAATGGAGAAGATATGTATTAATCAATGAATTCGCCCCGCCGCCATCTTGTCGTTCAGTGTACGTCGCCGTGAAACCCGTATTTGGCCCGGCCGTGAAAACGGATATGAAACAGTCGCTATTGCCCGTCAGCAAACCCTTAGCAAGATATTAAAATAATATAACGTTTTGGAAATGAATGTTCAAATGAAGTTGATATTAAAATTTAATTATTATAACATTTTCCCTTTTTAGCTGATACTCTTCTTTGATTGTAGAAAGTGAATTTATTTCTCGTTCAACCTCGATCTAGCGACGGGACTTCGACCTCGACCTCGCTCAACCTCGAACTCGCGACATGACTTCGATCTCGTTCAACCTCGAACTCGCGATCCCATGTCGACCTCGATCTCACTCAACCTCGACCTCACTCAAGCTCGACCTCACGGTTAGAGGTCAAATGAGGTCCGACCTCGCGAAATTGAACAATGAACTGAACACCTACTGTGTAAGACATGTCTATGGAACATTTCGGATAGGTGAATAACGAAAAAATAAGTTCCGAGCGCGGTGGCTAAACGGTATAGCGCTCACCTCTGGTGCTGGTGATCGTCGGTTCGATCCCGGCTCATGCCATGTCTTCTTTGTGGATGACAAATCCCGTCTGGGTGGGTTTTCTCAGGGTGCTTCCGTTTCTTCCCACTTTCTTCATTCCACCAATCCTTTCCATCATCATCCATCCGTCCTGAGCCAAAGTTGCCTAAAA